>JAHKKF010535952.1:0-18048 GCA_019740295.1 Labeo calbasu
CTCACCGGACATGTCACCCATTGAGCATGTTTGGGATGCTCTGGATCGGCGTATACGACAGCATGTTCCAGTTCCTGCCAATATCCAGCAACTTCGCAAAGCCATTGAAGAGGCGTGGACCAACATTCCACAGGCCACAATCAACAACCTGATCAACTCTATGCGAAGGAGATGTGTTGCACTGCGTGAGGCAAATGGTGGTCACACCAGATACTGACTGGTTTTCGGACCCCCCAATACAGTAAAACTGCACATTTTAGAGTGGCTTTTTATTGTGGCCAGCCTAAGGCACACCTGTGCAATAATAATGCTGTCTAATCAGCATCTTGATATGCCACACCTGTGAGGTGGATGGATTATCTCAGCAAAGGAGAAGTGCTCACTAACACAGATTTAGACAGATTGTGAACAATATTTGAGAGAAATAGGCCTTTTGTGCACATAGAAAAAGTCTTAGATCTTTGAGTTTAGCTCATAATTTTGATAATTTTGACCGATACAATGTATTTTTGGCTATTGCTACAAATATACTTGTGCTACTTACAACTGGTTTTGTGGTCCAGGGTCACATATATTAAACTGTTACAATTCAAAATGTGGTAAAAAGTTCATTTTGAACCCTGGGTGTATGTGTCTATTCCAGTTGTATTTAAGGTGTGCTGAATGCGATGCTAAGTATTGCACCATTAGAGGATCAGCTTAACTGACTAGCTGGTCAAGAGCAAGAGTTAAAGTGTTTAGTAAGGATGTTATCAGATTAGAGTCCTCTTTTTGCCCTGTGAGTTAAACCTGAGAGGAAACCAGTGACAGATATGGCAAATCACACCTTCTCATATTTATATATATCTATATATAGTATTGGATTTTTTTAAATGTGTCTAAGATACGGTTTCCTCTTGTAGTCTTTAAATTATTTCATACATATTTATGAGCGTTTTCCCGTATGGACATACTGTCCTTGTTAATCTTTGGACTTAAATGACATCTGAGTGCTGGTGTCCTCATCTGTTCACCTGCTTAGATAACCAGCGCTGACTGTTATTATTACCAAACCACATTTATAAAACGTACAATGGTGTTGATTATGCTCTAATATTTGAAATATAATTCCTATTTTCCCATTGTTAATAAATCATAAAGTTTATTTATGAAACAACTGAAACAAATGAGCTGTGCATTTTTTCTTTGTGACATAAGTGGGGGTTGGAGATAATTATAAAGTAATATAATGCTTTGGGCACTGTAAATAGAACAATTAAACCTATTAGATACCGGTAGTAGTTCAAGCTTTAATGCCACGGGCAAGAAATCACACTGCAGGTGGGTAGAGAAGGCTTAGCATTACGCTAATACTAGAGATCCACATAAAACTTCAAACTCTCCTGCTCTATATAGTTCAAATCCGGAGATAATAATGGCAGTTTGGTATAACAAAGAACAAAAAGCTATAATTTTGAAGAACTGAAAAGTAGTCCAATACAGGCACCATGAATGTTTTTAAAAACGACATAGGAAGATCTGACATGGTTTAGAAAGAAATTTAGATTTACAAAATAATGTAATTTTTTTGGTCCGTATGAAGATTGTAGGTGAAAACATACCTTACATACACCAAAACTAGGTCTTACTTTCATATCCCTTGCAAGGCTTTACATAACGATAAAAGCTAAATGAAAAGGTGTCCTGCACACTGTAAGGAAGTCTGTGGATTTGCTAACTGTTAAATCAGGGATTAGGAAATAATTTAGATTAGTCCAGATTGAACTGAGGACAGAGACACAGCATGTGCAGAAAGGATTAGGGCCTGCATCCTGACTGCCAAGGATATTATGTGATGGCTGGGATTCGTCAGATTAAACCATGAAGCTTACATCCACACCGTTCTGTAAGCACCGTTACCCTGTAATATATATCCACCTTTTTCTTCCGTAAGAGAGGCCGCGGCCATTTGTAAATGTTATGGGTCAGGCTTCCAGTCTCATCCGCATCTGGCTATATTTAGCTGTACAAATCAGCTCACTTTGCTGCTTAATATTGCAAATTGGTGGGTCTTACCATGTTAATGTATTATCTTAATAATGAGCACACTGGTTTGTAGTGCAAACAGTTTTACCGTTTATCACACATTGTTATTCTCGTTATTTCCCTATACCAGCCAACGAACCTAAAATCTCACCCATAGGTTTACTTCCACAGCATTAAAGACAGAGGTGGATACACCAGGGGTATTTTCTCTGAGGAGGCAAGGAAAGCAGTGTCTCCTCAACATTTAAAAACATAAAAAGAACATTAACAATTAAAACATTTAAAGAAGTCCACTTCTAGAACAACAATTTACATATAATGTACTGACCCCCTTGTCATCCAAGATGTTTACTTGTTAAGAAATTGAGTAAAGTGCAAAGACTGGGTTGGAACTTCTGCAGCGATGTAGGATGATTTTGAAACAATTTTTGAAGTTGAGGGAGAAAATACGGTTGGAGTTTTTCGACATACCCTAACTGTCTTGAACCAGAATACACAGAGTTCAGGGAGAGCAAGATAAGATGAGCGTTTGAGATCAGAAAGTATTTACACTGTATTTTTTAAATGAAAATAACCGATTGTTTCACTAGATAAGACCCTTCTTGGGATTGTTTACAAATGGATTTTTTATCATTTAAACTGCATTTTGAAAGTTCAAACTTAGGGCACCATATCAGTCCATTATATGGAGAAAAATCCTGAAATATTTTCCTCAAAAAACACGATTTCTTTACAGCTGAAGAAAGAAAGACATGAACATCTTGAATAACAAGGGGGTGAGTATATTATCTGTAAATTATTGTACTGGAAGTGGACCTCTTTAAATGTAAATCACTCGTTTTTCTAAAGAAACATTGTCCAACAGCGACACTAGCAGGTAGTTACAGCGGGAGTCCGCGTCTCTCTCGCCTCCTTCATCGGAATATGATTGGCTATGTCTGGTTTTGTTCGGCTGTGATTGGTTCATTCGATAAATCCTGCCTCTTGTGTTTGTGCGCGAACGTGAATCAGTCTGAATGCACAATGGTGTTAATGGGAAGACTAAACAAGTAAGCGAACAACTCTGCTTAGGTAGGGTTTGAAATTAACACCTGCCTTTGTAGAGGGTAACGCTGTCAAAGCACTAGCCAATTTGGCGCGTTACTTTTCGTAAATTATGTTAAGTTCATACAAGCCAAATTATCCAGTATATTGCAAAAACCAAACAAAACACACCTACAGAGACTACCTGCAGTCTGGTTAGGCTAACTTACTGAACGCAAGCATTTAGAGTGGTTATTTTACTGCATGATTCAGTCTATTAATATGCATTAAATGATCACATAATTTAAGATATGGGTGCAGAAAATGTATATATTTATATAATTTCATATAGTTAATCAATATCACACGAAGAGTGCCGTTTTTCTTTAAAAATCAGCATGGTTACTAATGTGATACTGATTTTATACAATTCAATAAGTTAATATCAAGAGACTTATAGACACCATATTGGCAATTTTTGCTCTATTTCGCCAACAAAAATTGACCCAAGCACAGCAACAGCACTGTTTTTCGTCTCTGAGCAACATCAAAGTCTTTTTAAGGCTATACTAAGGTTATAGTTATATTTATTCTATAGTCTTTTGCAACATGAAGGTGTTTCGTTCCTGAATGAATCAGTGATTTGGTTCAATGGCAATGACATTAACCTATTTTTGGTTTTAAATTCACATTTAAAGTATCTTTTCATGTTTTAAATAATTACAAATATCAGTATTTAACGTTTTATGTTTATATCAAAACATTATTTATGCATTTGCAGGTTAAAGCATGTCCCTCCAAGCTGCATTAACAAGTGTAAATACATCTAAATGTCACTTCATATGCGGTTTCTGCAAAGGTGAATTTTGTTGATACTGATTTTGTTTAGTAACAGCCTAAATGTGTTATTATAAATGACTGATTAAATGTAAGAATTTGACTCAAAAGATGATGCACACTTTTTAAAAAAATGGCTTTATAAAGGTAAAAGTGCCCATAAAAGGAAAAAACTATTTAAACTTAATTTCTATCACCTGACACAGAAGAATATCAAAAACTTAAAATATTAAAAACTTTAGGAGTCAGCTGTCCACAGTAGTCTTTAAGATACCAGTACAATAACACACTCAGCAAAATATTGTCTAATTATTAGCAATAAAATCCCAGAAAATATTGAGATATTTTTGTTGATATTGCATACCCCTAGTACCGACACAAAATGCTTTTGCAACAGTTGTTTTATCACAAGCTGATGATTTATTTCAGGGGTTTTTTTTTGTTGGCTAGTAGAAGTTATGAATGGCCAGTAACTTAAAATTTTAAATGGCCTGGAAACATGACCTGTGAGAGTTTTTAGTAATCAGCTTGGTTAAATTTAAAGTGGATGTGTTTCTGGTTAACTTAAGAATAGCAGAGCATAAGTTCACAAAACATTGTTTAAATTGTTACTGCCTGGAGTCATTTAACAAATGTAAAATGCTTAAAACACTAACTTGGCAAGACTCATACTTGGCTTTTAATAAATAAAATATTGATTAAATTGTTCATTTAAAAAAAAAACAAAACAAACAAAAAAAAAACACTACTTTCTTTTATCATGCTGAACATCTATGCATGTTATAACAGTACAAAAGAAAAGTGGAGCTATGTGGAAAAAAAAAAAAAAAAAAAAAAACCCACACACCCCACATGACCCAAGTTTATTTTTAATTAGTCTAGCTCAAAAATGGAAGTAGAGCATTACCATTTGTTAACATCTAAAGGAAAAAGGACTTGTCACTGACTAATAGGGTCAACATCTGTCCAGCTCTGATTTAGCTAGACTTTTGGATTCATAATGGTTCCAAATACCATTTTAAGTCAGTTATGGGTGGTAATTGCCCAGCTTTGTGTGAGAAATGGGATCAGATTTTGTGTCAAGCCAGTCGATTAAAGTGCCTATACGAAACACAAAATGACCCCATTATAGGCTACTGCAGTATTAGTTTCCCAGTGTTTAAAATCAATGGTTGCAAACGTCTCCAAGTTTCCTTCCACATACCAAATTTCTGAAGCTCTAATATTAGAAAGTGTCAAGTAAAAAGGTAAGGCACTATGGCTGCTAGAAAGCCATAGTTTAACAAAAATAGAACCATCCATGGTTTTAACAGATTAAATCAACTGGTGTTGACATGTAGAACCACAGCAGCCAATTGTGACAAAAGCATCAAGAGTCCAGTTGCAAACCACAGAAGCACACTTACGGACCAAGAGTAGTTTAAAGGATTCGTTTAATAATCGTTTTAAAATATTAAGGTTTCTCAAAACACAAACATTTATTGGTTAAACCATTTAAAAGTCTAATCTATAAATACTTAAGGATTCAAAGAGTGCTTTTTTTTTTTGTTTAAAACCTTGCACACTAACTTAAAGCAGAATGCTAAAATACCTGGGTCAGTACCCCAAAGTTACTAAAACTAGATAATTTTAAGCATAGTCATCCACACTGGAAAGATCGTCACGCTTTTTAAGAACAGCCCTGTAGAGAGAGGTTCCTCTAGCTTGGATGAAAGTAACGGTCATCTCTTTCTTGTTAACCTCCACATGGGCAAAGCCACCCAAGGTGCTGGCGTCACCATTGAAAAACTTGAGGTAGCCTCGAGGAACCTTGTTTCGGTGCCGCACATCGGGATCCATAAAGTTACCTGCTCCACTGACCACATAACCGATACCAGACTCCTTGAAGTACTGAAGACAAAGAGGCACAAGTCAAATACAAAAAGTTGAGCCAAGCGGAACATTATCAAAAGGCTTAAAGACCTACTTGTAGATTGTGATCATGGCCACACAGATAAGCAGTGGCCTTGTACTTCTTAAGCAGTGGTCTCAAATTCTTCAATAGACAGTCAGTTGGCCCATGCTCCGATATGGACCATACCGGATAATGGCCAGCCACCAGGAGATAATCAGCCTTAGACTTCGCCAAGCGTTCCTGAAGCCACAGCAGCTGTCGGTTAGCCTGAACGCCACTTCGGGGAGCTCGGGGCTGCTGGTCAAGGAAGTCGTCAGAGTTTCCGCACAGCAGCACAGTGTCTAGCATGATGATGGTCATAGTGCTGCCCGTTCGAGGAATGCGGAAGTTCATCTCATAATAGTAGTAGGGGAAGTTCCTTGAAGATGGAAAGAATGTTAAAAGAGCCTATTTGGAAGAGAACAGGGTGTGTGCCAAGTCCACACACTGGGCACAGCTGCACAGATACTAGAATCAAGTTGCAAATAACCTTAAGAGCCAGGAAACTAAACTCAATTAGACACGGAAGCCTAGACTCATTGGCTCACGTACCATCTCTTTGACTTCTGGCTGTACTCAATTTGAGCAAGGACGTTTCCTGCATGGTCGTGATTGCCAGCAATGACGTACCATGGAATATTAAGAGAACTCTGAGTGTAGACGTCTTCAAACGTGACCTACAAAGAGAATAGAGGGACCATGGCCTACATTAGGTGGAGACTAAACTAGGAGTGTCCAAAACGGTTCTTGGAGGGCAACTGTCCTGAAGAGTTCAGCTCCAATCCTAATTAAACACACCCGAGTGAAAGTAAACAAGGTCTTCAGAATCACTAGACCACGAGTCTCCAAACTCTTGGAGGGCAATGTCCTCCAACTTGTCTCAACACAACAGCCTGGAAGTTTCTATCATGCTTAGCAAGACCTTGATTAACTGGTTCAAGTGCATTTAATTAGGATTGGAGCTAAACTCTGCAGAACACCAGCCCTCCAGGATTGAGTTCGGAGAAATTTCCAGTGATTTGGAACTAGTTGAAGCCAAACTCTACAGCAAGTGTTCTCAACTCTGGTCACAAGATCAATTTTCCTCCAGTTTTCAGCTCCAACCCTAATCAAACACACTGGAACAAGTTAAATCAAGGTCTTTAGGATCACTAGAAAGTTACAGGCATCAGAGTTTGATCAAGGTTGGAGCTAAAATCTACAGCAGGGATAGGCAACACCGGGCCTGGAGTGCTGATGTCCTAAAGAGTTTAGCTCCAACCCTAATCAAACACACCTGGTCCAGCTAATCAAGATCTTTAGGATTAGTAGAAACTTCCAAGCAGGTGCAAGTTGGAGCGAAACTCTGCAGAGCTGCGTCCCCCCAGGAATTGAATTTGAGACCTCTGCTCTACTGGATACTTACTCCACGGGAGCAGGTCTGGACACCCCTAGACCAGACAGCTTTACAAACTCCTTAAGGGTGTCCAAACTCAGTCCTGTAGGGCCACTGTTCTGCAGAGTTTAGCTCCAACTTGCCTCAATACACCTGCCTGGAAATTTGTAGAATGCCCAATATAACCTTGAGTAACGGGTTCAGGGGTTTAATTAGGGTTGGATATCAGAGTTTGGAGATGCTCCCTGAACTGGAGACTTCAAGGCAAGTATATTGCAGCTCTATAGCAGTAGCTCCCAACCATGTTCCTGGAGGCCCCCCTAACACTGCACATTTTGCGTCTCTCCTTTGTCTGACACACCCATAATCAGGTCTTTATCTACTAATGAGCTGATGATCTGAATCAGGTGCATTTGATTAAGGAGACATGGAAACCATGCAGTGTTGGGGGGCCTCCAGGAACGTGGTTGGAAACCACTGCTCTACAGGATACTGGCCCTCCAGGAGCAGGATTGGACACCTCTAGACTAACCAAGAGACAAGACAGCTTTACCATCTCTTTATGGAAAGAATACACCAATTCATACTTTCTACACCCAGCACACAACTAGAAAAAGGTTATACCAATACTTAAACCATATTTGCAAAGTTGCATTTGACATTTTAGCAGTAGACCTGGTTTATGAAAAGACTCGGGCTCTCAATAACAAAATGCAAAGACTAGGTAAATTTTGCAATTACAAGACTTAAGGGAGCTAAACTCCAGAAGCCAAACCTGGAATCTAGGGTCATTGACATCAGTGACACCCTTGTAGTAGAAGTTGTCACCAAGTGCTAAAATGAAGTCTGCGCCCATCTGAGAAGCAGTTTTGGCCATCATACGTGCAGTGGTCTTCTCTATGGGGGTAACATAGGGAGGATATGGCAGACCACCCCAGTCCCCCAAAACTAGGAACCTGATAGACGACTTGTTACCTGATGAAAGCAAATCAAAGAGAAGGGAACTCAAAAAGTACAACAATCCAGAATTAAAACTGAGGTTTGAAACAACTAAGTCTTTCAGCATCTAACAAAGTTGTCTCCAAACTCAGTCAAGGAGGGCCAGTGTCCTGCACAGTCTAGCTCACTGGTCTCAAACTCAATTCCTGGAGGGCCACAACTCTGCACAGTTTAGCTCCAACCCTAATCAAGCACATCTGATCCAGCTAATCAAGGTCTTCAGGATTGCTAAAAACTTGAGCAGGTGTGATCTGGAGCTGGTTGGAGCTAAACTCTGCAGAGCTGCAGCCCTCCAGGAATTGAGTTTGAGACCACTGGTCTAGCTCCAACTTGCCTGTAAGTTTCAGGTATACATAGTAAGGTGTGTTTGATTAGGGTTGGAGCTAAACTCTGCAGAACCCATAGCCCTCCAGGACTGAGTTTGGTGACCTCTGATCTAACATGCATTAATGCCAACTCACTTCCTTTAGCTTCCAGGTCAATGAATGAGGAATGGTAGCAGAGGATCCCAGGAAGAGCAGTTAAAAACACCAGCATTAGTGGTGACGCCATCTGCACAGAGACAGAGACAAAAACATAAATAGTTCACAACCCATTTCTCACACATGCATAAAACCAAAAAGAACTGAAACTACATTGAAGCAGCAAGCTCATGATACTGAAAACACCTACACCAGCAGCTTTTGCTCTTTGAGAGTCCTCTCTCTACACCTCACACCCATCTGCAGCATTGGCTCTATCTTTATATCATTCTGATTGTCAACAAGCCATGCTTTGATTTCAGCAACAGCTGATTTCTTTTACCTAATTAATCAACTTATCCAATGGGATCGTAGAAACACTGCAGCTGAATTCTGAATAGCATACTAGCATACTACTCTTACTATTTCTCCCATATCTGTAGTATGCTAGTGTGCTATTCTGCATACATACAGACAACGTCCCAATGATTGTGACAGTTTTAAACTAGCAAATCAATGGTATAATTCAACTGAAAAAGGAACTGTATCATAAAAATCCCCTGAATAAACTATAACTGAAAAACAGGCAACAGACTTGTGGTTATTAAAATGTGACATTATGATTATCTAGAGCAGATTAAAAGACTCACATTGAATGAGTGAAATAGTCCTTGAAGTATCCTTGTGTAAGTAATCCCTCCACTGGATGCTCTGCTTCCTCTCATCCACTATATATTTGGTCCCATATAGGGATGGGTTTGTGTATGCATGTGACTGAGTCAGTAGGAACATGCATCGCCTGCGTGCTTCAGTGACCACAGATGCATGTGACCATTTGTTTCAAACACTCCTAGTAAGACTAACGTTCCACCTTTTTATTTCTCTTCTGTTTTTCTTTCCTGCCTCTGTTTAGATGTCTGCAAAACAACTACAGACCCTAAATCCTGTTAAATCATATCGAATGATAGATTTATTAACATTTAAGCCAATAAGAATAATTTTTAGGTTTGTGACTTTTAGCTCATGTCAGCTGGCACAGATGTTTGGTGACACAGTCAGTGGGTGTTCAGTGGGGTTCAGGTTTTGTGCAGGTCAGTCAAGTAACTCCACAAAAAACTCAGTAAATCATTTTTGTATGGATTCTGCTTTGCGCACAGGAGCATTGTCATGCTGGAGTAGAACAGGGCCCTCCCCAAAGGGTTGCCACCAAGTTGAAAGCACAGAATTCTCTAGAATGTCATTTTATGCCAAAGCATTAATAACAGTCCTCATTGAAATTACTGCAATAGCAGAATCATTATCCACACATTTTTATCAGTGCATGACAGAGTGACTGGAACTGTCACAGTGTGACTTTTAATTTTAAAAAATCATCTCATAACTAACTTTATTTTTAATATATACTATATGTGTTTTTTTTTAGAATATCAAATATATAAAATATCCAATATATAAATCAGGCTTTTATGGGTCATGTGTGACCCTGGACCATAAAACCAGCAAGCAGCATGGGTATATTTGTAGCAAAAGCCAAAAATACATTGTATGGTCAAAATTATCGATTTTTCTTTTATGCCAAAAATAGGATATTAAGTAAAGATCATGTTCCATGAAGACATTTTGTAAATTTCCTATTATAAATATATCAAAACTTAATTTTTGATAGGACAACTTCATTTGCGCAACTTTAAAAACTTTTCTCAATATTTAGATTTTTGTGCACCGTCAGATTCCAGATTTTCAAATAGTTGTATCTCGACCAAATATTGATTTCCATACATCAATTGGAATTTATTTTCACTTATTTACTCAGATTTCAGATTAAGTATTTCGAAAAATCGACCCTTATGACTGGTTTTGTGGTCCAGGGTCACACATAGTATGATATATAGTGTGTATATTGAGCTCATACTTGAGGAAAAAACAGCTCCGTTTTATCCAGAGGCCCCAAATGAACTAAAAAATGCACTTTTGTGCAGTTGCTATTATTTATATGGCCAAAAAGAAAGCGGTTCATCTTTAAATTTTACTAACAATATAAACATTATTCTGTAAGTTATTCTACATAACATGAAGAGGGACATTTTTACAATTATACTATAAGGTCTTTTACTTGTTAAAGTTAAAAGTTTGTTTTTCAACGCGGAAGTAAGCCGTTTTCTGTGAATGAGCGAGACTTCCGGATTATTAGCCGCGTTAGCGATAGAACGAGAAGAATAACAAAGTGGAGTAAACGGTAAAACTTTTTGCACTACAAACCAGTGTGTTATTTAATTAAGATAGTGCATTAAATGGTAATAATATGGTAAATGATAATATGGCAAAACACACCAGTTTGCATTATGAAGCAGCAAAAAGAGCTATTTTGTACAGCTAAAATGGACGCCGGAAGCAAGACTCATAAAATGTACAAATGCGCCCGCTCTTACGGGAAAAATAAGGTGGAGTAACTATTAATCAGACGACAGAAGGCATGTATTAAATTGCACAGTTTTGATAATGTTAATAATTTAGAGGCTTTTGCACGTCAAATGATACAGTGCGTTTTATAGGGTTGAGTCATTTCAGGCAAATGAATCAGGAAAGTATTTAAAAATAGAAAAACAAATGTTTATTTCTGCACAGGTCAAAGATATGACATATAATATCCACCCCAGAGAACACAAAACCTCCTGCACTGGCCTATTTAACAGCAAATAGCTACATTCTACATAAAAGACGATACCAAGATTAAACCGAGTAACGCAAATCAAATCTCTTAAAAATCCAAACAAGGAACAGCTGAAGTGGTTTCAGGGAAGTAAACATCAAAGTCTGTGTTCATTCAGTCCAAAAAAAAAAAAAAAAAAAAAAGAAACCTGCTAAAAATTTAAACAAAACATGAGGATGATCATAAATATACCTTAGGGGAAAAACAGAATTATGTGATACAAATTCCATGAGTCACACCAACCGTTTAGGCACAGACAGAGAGCAACTTCCATCCTGATGTATTATTTCCTGTAACTAGTGGTGAATCAAAACCATGCTAATTCTGTGACTGAAGTACAACTCAAATGGCAAAATTAACACAAAACAGTATAAAATCTCAAAAGGTTTAGAGCAAATGGAGCACACTGCAGGGTACAGAATTACAGAAATGACTTCTCAGTTGTTTGAATGATCATCTGTACATTTCTGAGCAGGGTTGACCGAAAGTGTTCTGTTTATCTGTATGTGTATTCTGTGCTATTGGCTCCACTGCTGTAGCCGCCCAGGTTGGGGTAGGCGCTCTGGGTGAAGCTATAGCTCTGATTTGTTGTTCCAGGTGGCCCGAACGTTGCTGTCCCAGGTGGTCCGCTGTATGCTATTAAGAAAATATGAGAGTTTCAGATAGTTGTGGTTTAAAATCAAATTATTACACAGCGTGCAAGCATTCAAACTCACCTGCGTAATTGAAATCAGGTGGTCCTCCCATTCCCATGCCAGGCCCTTGATATCCATAGCCGTAGTCTGGTCCAACAAGAGGAGCTTGTTGATTTGTTGTTTTGCTCTGGTTTTGATTTTGAGTCTGATTCTGGCCCTGATTGGCAGGTTTTTTGAATTGTGAATAGGATTGGGTGTACTGATTATAATAGCCAGTCACTGGTGGTGGGACAGCTTGGTAGGTGGCCGCGCTGGCGCTGGCGGACGTTGCAGATGGGTCCTCCTGGGGATTCATAGGTGTGCTGGAGTTGGTAACAGACTGAGCTGGGGTCTGTCCAGCAGTAGTGGTGGAGCCTGGAGAGACAAAAGGATAGAGTTTAAAAGTTAAGACAACAGCATCATGGAAGAATAGGCAATATGTATTATGCCTTAGACATGCATGTCTTAATATAACATAAATGAGCTCGCTCAGTGAGCTACTGTCGCAACCTGTTGCTAGTTTTACTGCAACAATTTGCAAATATTTACTGCAAATATACTGCAAATGATCTTTCAGTTGAAGATCAACAAGAGAAGCAATGGAAGTCTTCACTGCTTTCCTAGTGATAAGAGGAAAAGCATGAAGATAAATATATGAATAAATCTTCCTGACCCACGTCTTTGTTCTCTTTACTTTAGCCCTGATGCCGTCGAGGCTTTTAGTAGACCACAGCTACTGAAAGAGCTTACAAATGCCAGAGACAAGAAACGTTAGATGCCATCCTGGCAGAATGTAAACATGCCGACGCTTGTCAAGACGCCACAGCCACTGAAGGTAATGTATTTTTACTATTCAAAATACCCGTTTTCTATTTGAATACATCTTAAAATGTAATTTATTCCTGTTATCAAAGCTAAGCTTTCAGCATAGTCATCTTTACTCCAGTCTTTAGTGCCAGATGATCCTTCAGAAATCATTCTAATATTCTGATTTGCCTGTTCAAGAAACATTTTTATCATTATCAATATGTGAAACAGTTGAGTAAATTATTTCAGGATTCTTCGATAAATAGAAAGATCCACAGATCAGCTGAATCATCTGAAACAAAAAAGCTTTTGTAACATTATACACTATAACATTCAAAAGCTTGGAGTCAGTATAATTTTTTTTAGGAAATAATTTATAGAAATTAATACTTTTATTTAGCAAGGAAGCTTTTTAAACATTTATAAAGATTTCCATTCAAGATAAATTCTCTTCTTCTGAGCTTTCTATTTAAAAAAACAATTTCTTCTCAGCCTTTTTCAACAATAATAAATGTTTTTTGAGCAGCAAATCAGCATATTAGAATGATTTCTAAAGGATCATGTGACGCTAAAGACTGGAGTAATGATGCTAAAAATTTAGCTTTGATCACAGGAATAAATTACATTTTAAAATATATTCAAATAGAAAATAGTTATTTTAAATAAAAATATTTCAAAATGTTATTGTTTTGATTGTGCTTTGGATCAAATAAATGCATGCTTGGTGAGAATAGACTTCTTTATAAAAAAAAAAAATTAAAAATCTCACTGTTCAAAAACTTTTGACAGGTAGTATATAATTTTTTTTTTTTTTTGCTGTGATGGCAAAGCTGAACTTCACTTGATCAACCAGAAATCATTATAAAATGCTGATTTGGTGCTTGTTCAAGAAACATTTATTATCAGTGTTGAAAACAGTTTAGCCGCTTAATATTTTTGTAAATAAATACATAAAAACTGGTGCATTTTTCAGGAGTCTCTGCTAAAAATAAAGTTCAAAAGAACAGCATTTATTTGAAATGTAAATCTTTTCGAACATGATAAACATCTTTACTGTATCTTTTGGCTAACTGAATTGATCTTTACTGTATAAAAGTATTAATTTCTTTCAAAAAAAAAAAAAAAAACCCTTTTAAACAGCACTGTACAAATACATAGGTATTATATACAAAGAGGTTCTGACAAAGTTGATTTTTAAAACTCATTTTATATATTGTACAGGAGTATAGAAACTGAGTTTTTGAAGGATTTTCCACGCCTGAAAATTCTAAACAAGTATTTTAAATACGAGTATTAAACATTAGTATCCAAAATAACAATATTTTTGCCTAGTCCTAATGAGCACTTTGCCCATCCAGAAGCATTTTTTCTGCTTCCTCAGCATTCAGGTGATAGTCTAACCATGGAAATCAAAACAGTGATGCTAAATAAGCTATTTTTTTTTTTTCAGAAACCGACAAGCAAGATGAAGCGTATGCCTTTCATGATGTTAGTATACCTGGAAACTTGCCAGTGTTGAATCCTCTGCCTCTACCTCTTCCTCTACCTCGACTGCCTGCATTGTAAGGTACTCCAGCCATACCGTAGCCCTAAAGAAAAAAACAACACATTAAGACAAAAGGACAACATTTTAAACTTTAGACCAAACAACAAAATATTAGAAAAGAAAAAGGGTTAAGAGACACACAGCTTTTACCATAGGAGGAAACTTCTTTTTCTTGAGTGGGTCTGCAGGAGAACCTTCTGGAAAGAGCTGTTCTAATGCTGCAAGTGCTGCGTTGGCTTTTGCTAATTTCTTATTTGATCCGGAGCCCTGGAATTTCTGTCCATCAACCTCCACCTGAAAGAGGCAAAAACACCATATGCACATAAGAATCAGAGCTATTAACTATTATATTTGAAGCGAGAACAACAGGAAAACTGTAGATTTAAACTGCAGTACTGTCCTAAAGCTTATTCAATAAGGTCAACGTTAGAAAAAGGATTGAGGGCAGGAAAAAAAAAAAAAAAAAAAGGTGCTGAATTGTGGATGACTCAGACTAAATTTGTATGACTCACAGGAATATGAAGAGAAACAGAATATTGGTGTAGCTGCAGTACACTTTTTCTAAAAGTGAACATAAACACAATGGATAATATTTTTATGGAAGTATTTAAAACTGAAGTGACAGCATATCAACAAAATTATAACATGCCACATTACCTGCAAGTTCATGGTGAGTAAAAACGGGAAGCTAGGCTAACATTACAGATTCTACAATAATTCATAGGTTTGTGGATTGCCAGGAAATTTCTGCCTTTTATTTGTTATTATATATTTAGTTCAAAGTTCAGGCTATTATGATGGCAGATATGCTACTTACTTGCTCAGACGATATATTCAGGATATACGCCTCGTAGGACTTTTTGCTTACTATCAGTGATATTATTATAGCTAAGTCAGATCCAATGCAACCATAGTTGAACCTCAAACTTATTCATATTCACTAGACAATGTTCCTTTGCACAAAAACTCAGTTTTATGTTTCAAACTGATCTCAAAAAAAGAGCTAAAATTTCATAGTGCACCTCTAATAATACAGTATGTTGAAAAAAAGACGCATGAAACATGGATATTATTGAAACAATTTATTCATATAACCATTATTTACTGTTGAGTTGCTCATGTTGACTTTGACTGACCAGGTTCCTAGAGAAAAGAAAGAAGGTCCGTTTTAATAACGGATTACTATACATTTATGACGAGCGAATAGTGCTGATCATTACTGCTAAAATATGTTTTGATGAAATTTTCTTTACAGTATTATTTCTGAATAATGTGCATATGTTGATTGCTTTTTCTGTTTGTGAACCGCTGCAAACAAAAGCCCTCAAAGATGTTTGGGCTAATGTGATTTCACTGCTTAAATTTTATTCCTGGTTATTCTGTGATTTTGGGTTGCACAAATTGCAAATGGGACTCTGATTTCTGTGATCAAAGCTAAATTTTCAGCATCATTACTCCAGTTTCAGTGTCACATGATCCTTCAGAAAACATTTGAATATGCTGATTTGCTGCTTAAGAAATATTTATCAATCTTGAAAATATTTTTGCGAAAACAAACATTTTTGTTTGCCCCAGTCACTATGCAGTGCACCTTTGCTTCCTCACTAGGTACTTCCCTCTATGTTCAAAGCAGAAATTGAAAAATGTCATGATCGATTTGCTGTCACGCATGCCCATGCCACAGTACAATTCAGAACAGTGTTAAAGGACTCCAGCTGAGCCGATATTGGCATCACTGCGACAGTGAACATTTCCATGAATTTTCATTGAGACATTTGAAGTACAAGGACACCAACTCGTAATAAACTAGCTTTAGTCATCATGTCTAACCTCAATGGTGAAGGTCTTGTCGTTGAAGCGTCCCTTGACAGAGATAAGTTCATATTTCAGACTTCTCCGTTTCTCGTTGAGCTCCATGACAGGATTCTTGCCATGTTTGGTGAGGATGGGGCCACCCTGCAAGATGAAGTGGAACCAATCATGTCAAATCCATTTTTCACAGTCTAAAAATCATCAAACCCCAAAACTATTCAAGAAGGACCAATCTTTAGACGCTAACCTCATTGCCGTCATCAGATCCTGTAGGAGTGGTTTCGTCTGAACCGGTGACCGCAGGCGTGGGAACAGACTGGGTCTTATTTTCATCCACAGGCTTGGTCTCTGACGGCAAGGGAACACCTAATGCTTGCAGTACCTGTGTGTTGTGGACATTTTTTAAATTTATTAAAGACAGCAACCCTGGAAAAAAAAATTCCCTTCATAAGTCAACTATCGGCTGACTCACTTTCTGGGCAACGTGAAGCTTGGCGCTGCGTTTGGAGGGGCCTGTAGCCTCATAAGTTACTCCATCCACCTCTACAGCCATTGTGAACTGAGGTTCGTGTTCAGGCCCGGTCTGTGACGCCAATTTGTAGAGGGTCCCAGGCCGCAGCTGGTTCAGCTTCATCAGTGCATTTGCTGGCTCACGTCTTTCTGCTGGAAGAAAACAGGTATTATGAAAAAACAATATGGCTGGTTTTGTATATAATATGTATTTCACTACAAGATGAGTTATACTGTATTTTCCTACTATACTTTAAAAGTAGTACAGAGTAACAGATGATGATGGGAAAGAGACTGAAATTAAGATGAATACCTTTTCTTGGAAACTTTGGCCTCATTTCTAGATCCCCAGCATCATAACCTTCTCTTGGCCTCTTTACTGGGATATCAGCCACTGCATTTAATTAAACGAAAGGAAGAGATATGCTTGATAATAGGTTAACAGACACAGAAAACAGGTTTTTCTTTGCACTTTTGAAATAACATAATACTACGTGAACATCCTAGCGTTTAAAAGGTCTCTCTCCAGTCCAACTAAAACAATAATGTAAACAAAAACGGGCCAATCAAAAATAATAAATAAAGCTGCAAGCAGCGATTACTGGGGTTCAAACAGTTTAAGGCATTTAAGCACACATGAAAAGACATTGTGTGTTATTTATCAAAGCTTGGAACTAATAATCCATGATTAAAAAGTGCATTTTTGCCATTCTAATTACCACAGAAATTATTGTTATTTTTATTTTTATTTTTTACATTTATGTTACTGTTATACTGTATATACTGTTATATCTATAGTCTATCTCCAAAAAAGTTGTCATGCTTCTTTAGAATCATAAGTGAGCATTCTGAGTTTTCGTTCAGAGCTTTTGGCTATATTTGTCCAAAATTTGGCCTCATGCTATAAATGGCCCTGTTACAGCTAACCGAAAGGTCAAGGTTTTTTTTTTTTTTTGAGGATTACTGACCTAGGGCAGGGGTCACCAAACTTGTTCCTGGAGGGCTGGTGTCCTGCAGAGTTTACCTCCAACTTTCCCCAACATACTTGCCTGGAAGTTGCAAGTATACCTAGTAAGACATTGATTAGCTGGTTCAGGTGTGTTTGATTAGGGTTGGAGCTAAACTCTGCAGAGACACCAGCCCTCCAGGACCGGATCTGGTGACCCCTGACCTAGGGATTAAAAAACAAAACAAAAAAACTAGGACTAGTTTGCTAATTATTTTTAATCTTGAATTATTAAATGATTTAATTGACAGCAGTGATTCTTGAGGCAAAGCTGTTTAGAATAATACGATGTGAATGTTTTGTGCATGTGTGTAAAGAAAAAAAAAAAAA
>JAHKKF010535953.1:0-58130 GCA_019740295.1 Labeo calbasu
TACTCTCTGCAGTGTGTTCAGTGTTATTGTTACCTCACCAACGTAACACTGCACAGAAGTACATAACTATCATAAAATCCCTCTCTAGTGGACAAATGTTCTTTTAAACTGACGCAACGCAGATTATTGTAAAATCCACGTCGTTCTCTCAGAGTTATAGCCGTGCCTCGTAAGAACACTCAAGCTACGTCGTTTCCCAGATGCCGAGGAGCCCGATGACGTTGTCCTCTCACATCTCCGTGCATGCGTATGAGCACAGTGACGTCTGCAGCTACTGAGTGTGTTTGGAACTGACCAGCGAATAGAGAAGAGGAAGATGGCAAAGGAAAAGGATGTGAAGGGAGAAGTTCTGGGAAGACAGCATGACGGGGCTTAAGATGAGGTTGCATAAATCACGACTCGCTTTTACAATCTTGCGACCATAAAGTTTGAGGAGAATTACCGTAATGTCAGCTCTGTGTGTAATGTTTTGCAAAAAGTTTATGTTGAAAGTCCCAATTTGAGAAAGAGCTTGATTTCCCTGAATAGTGTTACTTTGACTCTGTTTGAACATCACGACCGGCCCGACAACAGCAACATTGGCTCAGCCAATGATGTGAGTCTGGGGTGGGGCTATCCCTTTGTTTGACCAATGACAGACAACAATCGTTGTTATTGCAATTCTGTTTCTTTTAAGCTGTAAAATATTTCCTTTAGCTCTCAGTCTGCTTAAGAACAGGCACAACTCAATGCAATATTTCTGAACAGATTGCATTCTGTTTCAGAAAATGTTTTTCTTTCCCAAACCAAGTCCGACATGTGGCAGTTCACAGAGAGATTTGCCGTAGAACGGCAAATGGGACGAAACTGCACCAAAACATATGGTGTATAAAAACAACAACAGACATAATAATTTCAGACTGTCTGAGGGAAAATTAAAAAATGAATAAACTCACATTAATGTAGCGTGGGAGGTCTGTGCTGCTCATATGCACAAGTGCTTAATCTCTTGAACAAACTTGGTCCTCATAGTATAGATGAAGTCTATTCAAATACAGCCAAGAGTGCCTCTGCTTTTGTCTCTCAGCTCACAATAAGCACTAGCGTATCATCTTCAGTAGTTTCGCTGCTGCATTTAAAGAAATGCGAGACAGTGCTTTTTGCCAATAATTAGCTGGAATGTCTGTTTTGAGTTGTGGTCTGTGTGTGAGCTTGTGTTTGAGGTTTTGTAAGAGGGTAGGTGTCATGATGAGTGTCTCAAAGTGATCTAAAACTGTGTGTGTAGCCTGAAGGACTGTCTTCCAGACTGTTGTAGTTTGCCACAAACCACTTTAAACATTACCAAAGATTATAAGATAACCGCCCGTGAAGCTTTGAATAGGCATGTTTCTCTTCTCATTTTCACATTCTCCTCATCCTCAACTTGATTCTGAAGACCTCAGAAGGTAATATGAGACTTTTACAACCTGAGACAAAAAGCCAGAAAGTGCTTATTTACTTATTTTCAATGATACTTTTTCTGTGAATTCCTCCATACACATGCATGTTTTGCATGTCTTCTACAACTAGTTGTAGAGCTGTCATAGGAGGGAGACTAAGAAGAAAAGGATGAGCGAAACAAAAGGGCATGTGGAGAAAGAGAAACAGAGACGTTGCTCAACTGTTCTTGCTTTGCCATTAGGTAAGTGGGAGACTGTTGTTGTAAAAGCACATTCCCTGGATGTTAGTACTATCAGTCTGTACGATGGAGTGAATAGCACAGACATATGACTGTTTGTGTGTGTGAGCATAGAGCTGAGTGGAGACAGATATGCCAGCCCAGCTGGAAAGGGCCATCTCAAAGAGGCAGAAGATGTTTATGTTACAGAGAATACTCTGACATTACAGGTGGTGCACAGTATGGTACTGCTATTCTTCATATGTAGTATTATATATACAATGTCAAGTGGAAACTATCACTCTGTTCCAAAACATAGTGAGCTGCCTATTCTGTGCTGGTGTTTGCTAGTAGCTATTCTTGCTTTATCAGGTGCACTATATATCAGATCACTGTTTGCACTCACATTGATGGTCACCACATCATTTCACTGCACATATGCATAAAGTTAAACTTTGTTTGTCACTTATATAACCATATGCTGTTTTAAAAATGCCTCATTAAGCATCACTGCATATCTTTCTCAGTGGCAGCAGTCCCTGAATGCATTGTGACAAAGACTGCATGTTGTTATCCTTCTCGTTATGTTCCTATAGGGAATAATGAACCGGAAGAATAAGGTGGATACTATACTATTATATGAATAGCAGAAGGAGTCATGCACAATACAACAGAATAAAACCTGTGGTCTCACCCCCCTAAAGAAGGCTTGAACCCCTTAATTAATTTATTAAGGGGTTAATTAATTATATTAGAAAAAAAATTAATCAAATTAATCACTTGACAGCCTTATGTAAAGTATAAAAGATACCTCCCTTGTTGTAAACAGGGCTTAAGTACCCCCTATGGAAGCCCATTTCCACCACTGTATAAAAATAGAAAAGGTTATCTCACAATTCTTTTTTTCTCACAATTGTATGATACAACTCGCAATGCTTTTTTCAATTTTGAGAAATGAAGTCAGAATTGTGTGATATAAACTCGCAATTGTCGCAGAGAAACTGGCAGAGAAATAAATGTGCAGTTCTGAGAAATAAAGATATAAGCTTTTTCCCAGAACATATCAGTTTTCTCCCCTCAATAGAGAGTTTATATCTCACAATTCCAACTTTTTTCTCAGAATTGCTTTTTTCTCAAACTCGCAAATGTGTTATAAAGTCAGAATTGCAAAACAAATTTGTAATTCAGAGATATAAACTCACAATTCTGACTCGCTTTTTCTCAGAATTGCACGGTTGTGCAAGATTTTAAGTCAGAATTGTGAGATATAAAATCCCATTTCTCAGAACATATCAGTTCTCACAATTGCAAGTTTATATCTCACGACACTTTTTTCTCAGAATTGCTGATACAACTCGCAATTCTTTTTTCAATTCTGAGATATGAAGTCAGAATTGTGTGATATAAACTCGGAATTGGCAGTTATAAAGTCAGAATTGCAAAACTAATTTGTAATTCGGGGAAACAAACTCGCAGTAATAAACTCATAATTCTGACTTAGTTTTTCTCAGAATTGCGGAATTCTGACTTTATACTACAAGAGTTTAAGTCAGAATTGTGAGATATAAAAAAAAGTCAGAATTGTGAGTTAATATCTTGCAATTTTGACTTGTAATTGGGAGTTTATATCGCACTTTTATTTCTTAGAATTCTGAATTTATATCAGAATTGTGAGTTTGTATCATGCAACTCTGAGAAAAAAAAGAATTGCACGATATAAAGTTCGCAATTTACTTTTTTTCATTTTTTTATACAGTGACAGAAACAGGCTTTCATACCCCCCATATTACAACCTAACTGGAAAAACGTGCCTCTTTACCTATACATACAATTCACTGCAGTATTCAGCTGAAATGGCAGTAAAATGCCAACAACTTTTATTCACGTTCACACAAATTATTTATCAGTAATTTTTGTACAATTCCTTGCATAATACTATGTTACGACCTCAAAATGTAATTTCCTGTAATGCATGATTTGTAAACGAATACATTTGACGTCTGCATCATATAACCACCTCCACATCTATGGCTTTTTGACGTAGTAAACTTACTCACCTGGTACAGCATTGCGCTTGTGATGAGAAACGCTCAGATACGAGTCCTGTAAAATGAGTCATGATAAAACAGATCAACAGAGTTGAAGAAGCAAATTAAAATTTTGTGGTTGCTTCAGCAAATGTGTTTTATCTCATGTTTACTTTTGTTAAAGCATTGGTTAGGGTTAGTGTAGGTGTATTTTCAAATGATAAACATGATAATGCATTAGCATTTTTCTGCCAGGATACATACAATGACCAACATAATGAAAACATTCATCATTTCACTAAGCGTCACAAAGCATGCAAGAAGCTACAACATCATCATTTTAAAAAAATGCCACCAAACTTTTTCCAATGAGCATGGGTCAGTTTAGTTTAGGATTTTTAGTTTGCTGTGGATTTGCTTACTCAAGTATCATATGGTTAACAAAATGTTAATATCAAACTTTGCTGTAAACAACTGCCAACTGAGTCTCCTGTGTGCAGTGCTATTTGTGTGACATGCTATGTAGAGCACGTCAAATCACTTATGAGTGATGACTATGAGCTTCTGTTTCAGTTAGAAATCTACTTTAGAAGGCAGCTGCGCACGTAGCTAGTAGGTGCAGCTCACCAGGTTTTGGAACAGAATTACTATGTTGAAATTCCCTGTGGGGCATCTGGCTACTCTTATCAGTTTCATTTGCTTCTTTTCATCCCCCTCACTCTTTTTCTTTCACGCTCCATCTGTCTCTTTTTTTTTTCCTTCAAAGATTTTTGGAAATAATCATCTACTTACCACACAGATGCACCCACAGAGAAGCATTAACACACTGCTATCGAGGTCTGAGAGATGCACACACACTCAACTGTTATGCTAAAATTACCATAGCACTGGTGCATTTTTATTTCTTATTATGTTAAGTTACTATGGAATCTTTACAGACTGAGTAAAATATGCTTTTGTGCATTTGTCTAATTTGTGCATTTTGACTCTGGGTTGTTTAGAATCGATTGTGTCAGCAGAGAGTTTGTATGTCAGGGTGTCAGTATGTGACTAAAAGTTGAGGTAAACATCTGTTTGTAGGGTTTACCCGAGACGTTGTCATGTACTGACAGATGCCAGTGACATATTCCAAGAGCTTGCCACCTCAGCGGTACCAGCTGTTTGAGGCCCACAGTGCATATCACACACACACATACACATACATACAAACTCTACTTGAAGCTCTTAGACATCCTCATTCTCATCATTCTTAACAAAGAACATCAATAAGAGGTGTTGAATGATGTACAGCAGCCCCATAAAGTCTTGAGAAAATGAAGGCAGACATTTTGCAAGTCAGTTTTCCACTTTTCTGTGATTTTAGATGCTCAGAATGAGAGTGGGCTTGAATGTGAGCTGCTCTACTCATTTCGGTTCTACATGGGCATCGTTTCCACAAGTGTACCTTTTTTGCCAGTTGAAATGCATACACATCTTGGGTCCTGCTTTCTATTGGTTTGTGTCTGTGTGATCAATATTAAACGTGTTTCTCAGTAAGTTAAATGCAAACCCTGCCCTGCAACAGATTTTATTGTTCGACACAATCACACAAGCACCTGTTAAAGGGTTATACTGTAAAAAAAAAAAACAACTTAAAAAAAAAAGTTGTTTCAGCTTAAAAAAGTAAGTGTTCATGCTGCCTTAAAATTTTAAGTGTACTTAAAGGAGAAGTCCACTTCCAAAACAAAGATTCACATATAATGTACTCACCGCCTTGTCATCCAAGATGTTCATGTCTTTCTTTCTTCAGTCGCAAAGAAATTGTTTTTTGAGGAAAACATTTCAGGATTTTTCTCCATATAATGGACTGATATGGTGCCCCATTTTTGAACTTTCAAAATGCAGTTTAAATGCGACTTCAAACGATCTCACATGTGGTTGTAAACGATCTCAGCCAAGAAAGAGGGGTCTTATCTAGCGTAACGATTGGTTATTTCCATAAAAATAATACAATTTATATACTTTTTAATGTGAAACGCTCGTCTTGTCTTATTCTGCCAGGCCTGTTCTTTTTTTTGGTTCATGACAGTTAGGGTATGTCGAAAAACTCCCATCTCATGTTCTCCCTCAACTTCAAAATCATCCTATATCGCTGTTTTACCTTTTTTGTTAAGGGTGTTTGATCTTCTGTGCATGTTCACTTTGCAAAGACTGGGTCGGAACTTCTGCAGTGATGTAGGACGATCCCAAATGCGGTTGTAAACGATCCCAGCCGAGGAAGAAGGGTCTTATCTAGCGAAACGATTGGTTATTTTCATTTTAAAAATACAATTTAAATACTTTTTATTCTCAAATGCTCATCTTGCTGTTGATAGCAGACTGCAGTTAATAACTTTTAGTTATTAGGGAGAGAGAGCTTAATTGTGTGAATTACCTCTGTGAGTCTCTCAAAAGTGTTTGGCAGCAACGTTTCTACTAATAGTGAAACTTTAAGTTCATTTTCTGATAAAATCATCTTTTTTGTGCAAACTGTGTGCGTCTTTAAGGGAGAGAGAATGGGAGAAATAGAGTATGTGCTTTCCGTACATAATAAAATGTAATTTTGTGACAAAAACAGTAGTATAATGCAATGTAAATGCATACTGCATGTAAATCCTCACCCTTATGTTGATCTAAAACTGTATGACTTTCTTATTCTTGTGGAAATAATTGGTTTGGGGGCATGATGTGACACTAAATTTGGACTTTTTCTTAGTTAATCCTCCTTTCTTCCATTCTGTCTTCTCTTCATCCATAAATCTGAACCATTATCTCTAACATTTGCCACATGGACTTTGCAAATTATCTGGCCTCTAGTTGAACACGTAGTCTAGTGTGTACAAGTGTGACTGTCTTTTCAGCGGTTTTGTTTGTGGCTTGTCTCCCACTCTGCTAAATGTAATGCACTTGTGTATGCGTGTCACTTCTTTTGATTAACCGCTTTTTGACATGAAATGTGGCTGCGTTCTGACATCACCCTTCTGCACAGGAACACGCGCATTCTGTTGACCATCTTTTACCAATTTTGCATGCAGAAAAATTGCTCTTACCACAAACATGCTGTTATTCCTCATCTTTCCTCCCACAATGTTGTCGATGAATTCTGCAGTTTCTCACTTTAAACACACACAGGTGTGATGAGGTCTTATTTTCTCCCAAATGGAGCTGAGCAACTGCTATTTTCGAAGACTAAAAGCTACAACCTCTAAACCATCTTACAATGACATAAAATCAACCTATCTAAGAATAAAAGCATGCAAAGTGTGCCTTAGAAGTGATTGTTAAAGGGGTCATCGGATGGCCATTTTCCACAAGTTGATATGATTCTTTAGGGTCTTAATGAAAAGTCTGTAATATACTTTGGTTAAAAATTCTCAATGGTTGTGTAAAACAACACCCTTTTTACCTTGTCAAAATCAGCTCTGCAAAAATCATCCCATTCTGGTCGAGGCTGCTTTAAATGCAAATGAGCTCTGCTTGCCCCGCCCCTCTCTTCTCTCTGTGGAGAGATGAGCCTGTTTACTTTAGCTGCGTTTAGCTGCTAAACTTGCTAACTAGCACATTATTAGGAAAGGCGATCGCAAAGATTCATTAAAAAAAAAAACCCTTATACTCACAACACCTCAATCACTCAATCGGAGATATTCTTGTCTAACTTACATCCCCGCTCCGGCAACGAAACAAAGAGGGCGGACTGTTACAGCTGATCTGAGGTAAGACGCTCATGTCAATCAACTATTGTGGGAGCGGCCTGTGTCGGTGTTTTTATGATTATACGGTAGATGTGTACGTACACTGCCAACACACATTAATGTTCAAACAACATGTAAAAGTGAACTTAGCATCCGATGACCCCTTTAAGGGATTTGATTGTGCATTCAAACCGGATTGACATTTTCTCATTAGTCAACTGTTGCAGAAAAGATCTGATCTTTTGATACAGCTCTCGTATTCCCGTGGCCTTCCAAAAGGAACCAAAAGTATTCAGTGAATTCTCAAGAAAGCTGGTATGTGGCTTCTTATTGCTTTGAAACAAGTGCTGTGCAAGCTTTTAAGATGCCATGGAAACTCAACATCCCCCATACAGTGACAGGAAATACACCTGGAGAAGTAGTTTTTAAAAAAAAGTCTTACTTTTTAGAAAGTCAGCAAGTCCAAGAGCCCACAGCAAAAGCTTTTTGAACCTTCTGCATGTCAGCTCTTTTAAAGTGGTTAACCAACACTCAGAATGACCCAGGCAGCCTGCCTTGAACCTGAGCCAGCGCTGTTGAACACTCACTGCATCACCACCTTAATGCACTCCTGTGGGCCAAGCCCTGCTGATTGGGAGAACTTTCACACAATGCGAGCAGAGAACGGGAAACGGCAGGAAGGAAGAATTAATAATGCATCCGCATCGAGAACACATAGCGAGGAGCCGATCAGTATGCGAACACATCCGTTTATTCAAATGTCCCTACTTTATTCATCAGACTGTATTGGTTCACGCTGCTTTCTCAGTCTCTAAAGCAGTTCCTGAATGTTGATTCGCCGTGACCCACTAAAATAGACCGTAATGGTTTTAGCACGACCGGTAATCTGATATTTCCCGAAAGTTCTTGTCTCGAGACCGCTTTGGGTGTTGCGGACGGATTATCTGTTGTAGTGAGTGAGGAGTTGATGATTCCTTCACATACAACAGAATTCCAGGCTGTTTGCATGTCTGAGTGTTTGAGGGCTGTGGTCACACGCTATGAGATTAAGGATTAAGAGTAGCTTCTAATTAAAACTTTTAATTACAAAACAAGATGAAGAAGAATATGTAAAATGGCTCTAAGGCGGTTTTCAAGCCATGAAATGCAGTCCTCCACACTCACTGTGGAACATTTTGTTCATCTAAAGACATTCTGAAGAGTGATTTCAGTTAAATAAGTGCCTAAAACTCATGCTGCATGATATGCATTCCAGGTTTACAATGACTTATATTTTGAGAAGATCTAGAGAAGATTCTAAAGGCCTTGTACCTTCAAATATAATGATTCTGTTCCTAAAATATAATTGCAGCCATATATTTTTCTGAGTAAACGCCCATTTTTTGTACTGTGAAAAAATGTTGTATTTTATATGTTACTGGGCTGTTAAAACATTCTAATGTGTGCCATTATGTTCAGGGAAACGCACGGCTAAAGTAGTTCCAGGCAGGTCTTGACCATATTACATGACTGTATCACTTCGCCAAATGAATTCAGTTATTTCAAAAGTCCTTACAGCCTAAACCCACAATGACACTGGCCAAGCAAATAAATGTAGTAAACAATGGGATAAAAAGGACCGATTATTACCATGTTTTTGCCACAAAATTAAGTTTTATTATGTTCGGAAAGCACATAGCCTACTCTCTTTCTCTACGCTCTCTGCCTTACAAATGCACACACATAAGATGAGCCATTTGTTACTTATGTGGTCCTCAAGATAAGGGAAAATCTTATCTAAAATAATTTCAGGATGTTTCCTTTAATTTTATCAGAATGTATCTATGACAATGGGTTCTAAAATTATGGCTTTTTATAAAAAAATGTTCCTGTGGCTCAATTTGCCCCAGGTTAGGGGTAAGTTGACCCGAGTCAGTGGATAAGATGAACCATCTGGGTGAAAATTTTCCTAAGTTACTTTTAAAAACATAATCACAATTCATTTTACAGTCACATTTCTTTTCTTAAAGCTAACCTAAACAAAATATGCATTTCTGAAACAATATGTTGAATGCCAAAGTTTTAACCTTCCAAAAAACAGACTAAACAAGGAGTTTGTTGAGTAAAATTAAAAAAGAACTGAAATAGAATGAAGGAATAAATGTCACTGAAATTAATAAACATTTTAGTCAAAAGATTCTTGGCATGGTATCTTTTCTGCAATGTTGGACAGACCATTAGGGACAACAGGTGGAAAGATATATTTGATTATAATGTGATTAAAAACATCTTCTGGTTCTCAGAGAAGAATTTGGTGCACTTGTACATTGTCCCTATCAAATAAACTACAAATAATATGTATATATATATATGTGATAAAGTAGACCGGTTGCATAATGTCACATTAAAATACTAGTTTACACTATGCAAACTTAATAGTTAGATGTAAGTTAACTTCAGTGTCTTATGGTGGGGTAAGTTCAAGTGTTTGCTCAACTTACCCCACAGCTAACTTTGCCCCATAGCTGGCATTTTGGAAAAAGCAATTCAGGCTAATATTTACCTACATGATTTGCATGGTTTTATATGTTGCTAAATCACCTATATGCATCATAAATATTTTAGACCTGGATAAATGTGGTTTGATGTAATAGCCATTACATCTGTTATGCTTAAATTTTACTTACTGACAAACTAAAAACAGTTTTTAAAGTAAATGAGTGTCTTCCAATCCTACCATGTGTTTCTCCTTTTAACAGTCTGGCAGAAATGATGTGTGATTCCAAAATACATGATCCCATGACAATGAAAGTGTACAGTTGCCAAGATACAGGGGGTGGATCAACTTACCCACTGGCTCAACTTACCCCACTCTCCCCTACGGACACACACTTGCACAGAAATTTGTTGTCAGTGCTGCTCCAATGATTTTTATCAGTAAAATAGCTCAATAAGTTAAAAGCTACATGTCATTTCTAACAAGCAAAGTAATACAGCGCTGTTGAAACAGACGGCTTACGTTTTCGCTATTAGTAGAGACAGATCACTGTTGAGAGATGCACAGACTCGGGTAATTCACAAACGCATCTCTCTCTCTCTGTTTAACTTAATAACTGCATTAGTCTGATATTAACGGCTCAAGCCTCCTTTACTAGGTTTAAAATGATATTTTGTAATTAGAGGTGTTGGATAAGGTGCCTAAGAAATGAGTCATATTTACTAGAGTGTTTTAAGGACAAAAACCTGAAAAATGTCTTGAAATACAACATCTGAACTATATTTGAGGTGTGGTAACCATAGTATAGGTGGAATAACTGACTCCGGTCCGTTACATTATTAGAAAATAATGCACACCTGAGGTGTAACATATTAGTTATTCCTTACATATGTGACCCTGGATCACAAAACCAGTCATAAGGGTCAATTTTTTAAAATGACCCTTATGAGATTTATACATCATATAAAAGTTGAAAAAAGGGCTTTCCATTGATGTTTGGTTTTGTTAGCATAGGACAATGTTTGGCAGAGACACAACTATGTGAAAATCTGGAATCTGAGGGAAAATCATTGAGAAAATCGCTTTTAATGCTGTCCAAATGAAGCTCTTAGCAATGCATATTACTAATCAAAAATTAAGTTTTGATATATTTATGGTGGGAAATGTACAAAATATCTTTATGGAATATGATCTTTACTTAATATCCTAATGATTTTTGGCATAAAAGAAAAATTTAGCATTTTGACCCATACCATGTATTGTTGGCTATTGCTACAAATATACCTGTGCGACTTATGACTGGTTTTGTGCTCCAGGGTCACAAATATAATTCTGTAAATTGTAACTTATTTTATTTATTTATTTACTTATTTTACATTTCCTTTCCCAACAGCTGCATATATATAGATACTATAGATTATTACAGATATTTAAAAAGCTCCATTTTTGAATGGCGCTACAGGAGGGATTCATTATGGAGACAAAATATCTGTGCTTCAGTATATTATTTTTGTTTGAAGTGTCTGTATCTGATCTGAAGTTCAAAATGAGGTGCTGGTGCGCTGAGCTTTGTGTGCGGTATGCTGCGTATCTATAGTGAGGGCTAGGCTATCAAGGTGAAGATAGCATCTGAAAATGTTTTGGTTTTGATTTTCTTTCTTCCTCCTTATCCCCTCTCTCTGATATTGCGAATGAAACACAGAACATCTGCATTTCATTAATGCTGGAAAGCATAAATCATTCAGAAACACATTAAGGAGTCAATTTTTGTTGACTCAACCATCACTGTGCTGCATAATTTACTTTTTTTTTGATGGCTCACTTAAATCATGGTTCTACCAGAATTACCTGAAATGATAACGGATTACTAGGGGTTTTTTTGCATTGTGAACAGAAATCTGGGAGCTACTGTAATCAGCAAGCAAAAAACTGAAGCAGTGCACCCAAATGTTAGCATAACTCTTTCCCAGGAGGCCATACAACTTCCGCACATCCTCTGGCATGAGAGAGCAGATGAACAGCATGGGTGTAGTGTATATAGGACGGAGGACTAACTAACTAACACTAATTGCTTCTTGTCATTGAAATAATAGTTCCTGGGAAAATGAACAAAGCAGGCACAGCCGACTGAAGTGGATGTAGTGTAGTCATAGTAGCACACTGTTAAAGCGATAGTTCACCCCAAAATGAAAATTCTGTCATTAATTACTCACCCTCCTGTCGTTCCAAACCCTTAAGGCCTTCGTTCATCTTCGGGAACACAAATTAAAATATTTCTGATGAAATCCAAAAGCTTTCTGACCCTGCATAGACAGCAGCGCAACTGACACGTTTAAGGCCCAGAAAGGTAATAAGGACATTATTAAAATAGTCCATGTGACATCAGTGGTTCAACCGTAATTTTATAAAGCTACGAGAATACTTTTTGTGTGCAAAGAAAACAAAAATAACAAATTTATTTAGCAATTTTTTCTCTTCCTTGACAGTTTTAGTCATGCATTTTATCTATTTTTTACTGGGTCTAAATGTTTAATAATTTGTTGACTGGAATATAACAAGAAGTTATTTTTGATTAAAATAATAAATCAATGATATAGATTTAACATCTCTAAAAATTGCATGACTGCCACTGACTCCTTAAACTAAAATATCTCCTTTAATTGAGCTGTGTGGCATCAATCATCATCAGATCATCCTCATTAATTTATCGATCATCATCATTTATTTTATGCTACATATTTCCTAAAACATCACTCAAAACTTACTGATATAAAAAATTGTATTTAAACTTTATTTTTTACTTTAACTACTTGTGCACAATGCACATTTCTTAATATTAACTGTAAAATATGTTTTAATGTCACTATTGATGATTGTATGACCTTTAAATAGTATCAGTCTTTAACTGCAAAATATTTAAAGTGTACCTAAAGTGTACATGCAATAGTTCCACTTTAGCACAACCATATATACTTAAAGAAGAATTTCCTTACAGAATAAAAATTTACAGATAATGTACTCACCCCCTTGTCATCCAAGATGTTCATGTCTTTCTTTCTTCAGTCGAAAAGAAATTGTTTTTTTAAAAGGGAAACAATTCAGGAATGTTCTCCATATAGTGGACTTCTATGGTGCCCCTGAGTTTGAACTTCCAAAATGCAGTTTAAATGCAGCTTCAATGGGCTCTAAATGAAGAAGGGTCTTCTCTAGTAAAATGATAGATAATTTTCTAAAAAAAAAAAAAAATTACAATTTATATACTTTTTAACCTCAAATGCTTGTCTTGTCTAGCTCTGCGTGTACTCTGTGTAATCCAGTTCAAGACAGTTAGGGTATGTCGAAAAACTCCATCTCAACTGTCTTGACACCTGAACACCCTAACTGTCTTGAGCCAGAATACAGAGTATACACTCTTAAAAATAAAGGTGCTTCATGATGCCATAGAAAAACATTTTTGTCTAAATGGTTCCATAAAGAACCTTTGACATCTGAAGAACCTTTCTGTTTCATAAAAGGTTCTTTATGGCAAAAGAAGGTTCTTCAGATTATAAAAAAGTAAGAAAGAGAACCTTTGACTGAAACTTTGTGGAACCAAAAATGGTTCTTCTATGTCATCGCTGTGAAGAACCTTTTAAAGCACCTTTATTTTTAAGAGTGTACACGCAGAGCTAGACAAGACGAGGTTAAAAAGTTGTAATTTTTTTTAGAAAATAACTGATTATTTCACTAGATAAGACCCTTCTTCCTCAGTTTAGAGCCCTTTAGCTGCATTGAAACTGCATTTTGGAAGTTCAAAATCACGGGCACCATAGAAGTCCATTATATGGAGAACATTCCTGAAATGTATTCCTCAAAAAACATAATTTCTTTACGACTGAAGAAAGAAAGACACGAACATCTTGAATGACAAGGGGATGAGTAAATTATCTGTAACTTTTTGTTCTGGAAGTGAACTTCTCCTTTAAGTATATCTTCTGTTGGACTTCAGTACTACTTCTACACAATTAAAGTACAAAATTAGTTGTTCCAATTTAGCAGACTTTAAATATACCAGTTTAGTATACTAAAAGTACAATTGCAAGGTATTTTTTATTAAGTACATAGTACGTAAATGTATTTAAAATAAATTTCGCTATATTTATTTTTCACTAGAGGAGTGAAAGAGCAAATTTATTTGTAATTCATATGCCGTGATCATAATTAGCAAAAACATATGGTTTTAAAAACAAAACATTCAGCAAACTATTTAAATGTACACTGTATCTATGATGTGCTTGTTGTGCCATGTGTTTTACTGTAACGTGTCTAGACTGCATGTTGACACAGTATATCAGCTCTCTTTATACTTAAAGAGAAAGGGCTGATGTCATAATCAAGTGTAGTAATGGATAAGCCTTTACAGACTCAAAATAACTGTAAGAGCTGTTTGTTATGAAAATAACTCTCAAAGAAATCCTTATGGTCTCATCTTAAATCTGTGGTGTATCAAATCATATTTTGGAACGTTGCCTTCTTATATTGATTTCAGAACAGTTTTGTTGATTCTCTTCAACATGATAATAATTCGAGCAGTTGGTCCAAGGCCAACATTACACACTGTTTTGGGAGATTGTAAACTCAGCACTTATCTTTTTCCTTCTCTTCTGTAAAGGTTACAGTCGGGTTGGCTTTCTGTAAGGGTTACAGAAATGTGCTCAGCCAGATGCTTTTGATTGTTCTGTTTGGAAAATAAGAAACCGTGTCTTTAAAAGAGGTTAAATTCTTTTTTATTTATGATGCACTTTGCTTTTCTCTATAACTATTACCCAGCTCACATTTTATGAGGCACAAAGCCATGCTTTGACCAAACTGCTAAAAAGCTTCGTTTCACTGAAAATTGCACGAATGGTAGTGATCACAGTACATTATATTTAAAAACTCTTTGAAAACAGCTCTCATAAAAACTCTGTTGCTGTCTTGGCAATTAAAGTTTGCCTGTGGCCCTTGTTTGAGTATTCAGACAGCAAGAGACTTCAGGTATGTCTTAGAGACTGCATGCTTTAATTTAGTATATTTATTTAAACAAACCACAAAGATCAACTTTTTCAGACCATTGGGATGATATTTATATACACTTTAAATGTTGGGGGAGGAGATGAGAAAGTAGTCAAATACATGTAAACATCTAAAGCTGCTTCCTCGAGAGCTGAGTTGCACATCTGGAAGTCCCTCAAGATTAAACATGGACTTCATGACCTACCGAAAATCACTCGCTACAGTACCAGAGCAGCGCTGCCTAAAAGAAATGAGGTAAAGTTCAGAAGTTCTCGGTCTTGGTTGAAGAGTTGAGTTTGAAAGGTTACAGAGTTCAATGTAATCTCCCATTAGGCTCTCATTCATTCGGCAGGATGGGAGGGTGGTAGTCACAGTCCCATTAGGAAATCACATCCCAATCTGTTCTATAAACATCAATGATTATGATGATTCTGATTGTGAATGATAAATATTGAGTACTTTTTTTGTGGAGACTGCGTGAGCAAAACGAACACTGCAACTGCAGATATATATTAAGTACTAAATATTTTTTATACCATTTAAAAGCAGAATCATATTAATATTAAGACTTGTATGGCTTAATATAACGTAAATGATGTCTCTTACTAAAATATGTAGTTGGAAACCCATGAAAGATTTACATTATTTTAAAAATCCACATCGTTTTATACATATTTTGGACTATGGGGGCGCCATTATTTTGATGACGTCAAATGGTTGCACTCTGTGAGCTATTGGCGCTACCTGTTGCTGTTTTTACCACAACACAACTCGGAAAATAAAATACTGATACAACGCCACATGCGGTTCTTGGTTGTAATTTTCAGTCGAAGGACAACAAGAGAAGCGATGTAAGTCGCTTTCCTACTGATAAGTAAAGGAGAAAAGAATACCTGTGGACGAATTAAACATCCTAAAGACCCGTGTCTTTGTTCTCTCCACTTCAGCCCTGATGCCTTTGAGGCTTTTAGTTGGCCGCAGCTACTGAAAGAGCTTACAAACGGCAGAGACAAGAAACGCTAGATGCCATCCTGGCAGGATGTAAATATGTTGACGCTTATAATGATGCGGCAGCCACTAAAGGAGTTTCTCAGCCCAAATTTCACTCTATATCCAGGCGCGTTTAGCATTTTATCGCTTATATCCATCGCCACCTGTAAGCTCTTTCAGTAACTGTGGTCATCGTATCAGTATTTTATTTTCCCAGTTGTGTTGCGGTAAAAATAGCAAGAGTGCAATGAGTGCAACCATTTTACGTCACCGAAATAAGTAGTCCCATAGTCCAAAATATGTAAATCTTTCATGGGTTTTCTGCTACAGTACATATTTCAGTAGGAGACATCATTTACGTTGTCTTAAGCCATACAAATCTTAATACCCGAGCTTCCCTTTCAAGGTTTTATGAAGTTAAAAAGAACAGTATTTGAAATTGAGTTCATGTTTTTAATTTAATTATACACTTTTTTTAAAATTTCCCTTTCTCATCATTTCCAGACAGGAATACAGGGAAGGAAAGTTACATTACAAAACATTTCAGGCTATTTCCTTCTCAACTGGGATTGTTTTGCTGTGGCTTTCAAATAAAGTCTCAATTTAGACTAAGAATAACAAAATGATGGGGTATGTAATTTAGGAACAAAAACCAAGCTTTTTACGTGCAGCGTTCTTGATGCGGAAATGGCGATTCAGAGTTCAAAGGCTGACATTTGCAATCATCATTGTCTTTCACAGCATGTATAAACAGAAAGGCCGGTCAAACCTATTAAACGCTCTGACCATGTGTAGCTAGTTAGTATACTGACTTATTAACAAAATGACCACAACTATCTAGGATAAGTGTTTTGACATACAAAATGACTCTACATTGCTCTGATCTTCCATCGAATGCAATTTACTTGCTTCGTTATAAGACGATGCCCCTCTGTGTGCATTAAAATAAGACAAAAGTATGTAAACGCTCCATTCTAATTAACAGTTTTAGCTGGTTCAGCTACACTCATTACTAACAGGTGTGTAAAATCAAGCATACAACCAAACAATCCCATTAGACAAACATTTTAGTTGAACGGGGCCTTTTGTGTGTTTTTCTGGGACTGATCTGGAAGACCTTGCCTTGCCTGCTGAAAGCCCACGCTTTAACCCCGCTCTACACCTTTGGGGTGAACCGAAATACTGAATGCAAGCCAGTTTACTCAACATAAGTGCCTGACTTCACTGAACTGGAGTGAATTACATATATCTATCTTCAAACATTTAATGGAAAGACATATAGAAGCAAACATGCATCAGCTTTTAGCTGCCATCTTTCTGATTCCTTTTTCCAGGTCATGTCACTGGAATCGAAGTAGTTGAAGAGCCAACCATCAAGACTACTCTTTGTGACCATGAGATCCTACAACTTCCTCTGTGCAGCTTTGATAGCAGCGAGTAATAAAACAGAACGTTTCCTTTTCATGTTTTTATCAGTTACAGTAGCTTCCGTTGAGCTCAGCGCTCCTCTCATTTTCTGTCCCCTCCTTCTAACAGAGATAAGTAGGTCATTAGGGTAGTTGGGATTTTCTAATGCAACATTTTACCTCTCTAAAGACACAAAATGACGTTTTTCTGTGACTTCAGAGAGAGAGAGTAAAATATGATTGCATGAGAAAATATATTATGCACAAAGGCGGACGTGCAGCCCAATCAAGTAAAAGATGATGGAAGATGAAACTATCGTCAGAGCTCAAATTTACATCAGTTCATCTGTGCTTTCCTTTTGAGTCCATTGCAGAGCTTGTACAGATGGATAGTCGCAGGAAACCACAAGCCCAGAAGGGATTTGGCATAGCATTTGGTGTGCAAACTACAAAGAGGGAACACCAGCGTACCCTTGTAAAGGAGTTAAAATAAAGCTAAAATAAAATTGGAGGCTTATATGATGTCTCATAGACTATGTGGTGTGCTGCAAGAAAGAATCTGCCTTTAATTTAAGATTTTTAAGCTGTTTTTCTAAGATTTGCATCATGGTGTATGAGTAGCAAACCTTTAGGACTGAATTTATTAAGGAACTATTTTAGAACTAGGTGGGTCATCTGAATTATGGGGTAAGCAACTATTTGCTCTTTGATTTCCTGCCAAGTTTCAAAGCCTCATTAGAACAGCATTATTTGTGGAATTTCTCCCTCGCCTGATCGTTGATAATTACCTGTCCTAAACAATTTCTTCAGGCCAGATGCGGAGTCTAATAATGAATAGGTACATGGCCATGTGAATGCAACATGCCTAAACTGTGCTCTTTGTTGGGCAATGACTGTAACAACAAATTAGGAGGGAAAACCTCTTTGTCTTGGAACAAAAGCATTCTTGCTATATTGGGTTATAGCATTCTTAATGGATGCACCAGCTCATTTACTCCATTAGGAATGGGATACTGGTTTACACAACAGTTGAATGAACTTAATAAGTAATGAACATTTAAGTCGTAGTATTTCCAAGTTAATTTGACAAAGTCAAAGCAAAATTAACCGTTGAGCATATCCAAGCGAAGGCAGTGTTTTGTTCCTGAAAGAATCAGTGCAAGTTGAATGAATCATTTGAATGAATGATTCAGTGACTCACTTGTAAAGAGACTTTTGTTTATTTCTCAATAAATCGGTGTGTTTTAATGAATCGGTTGAATGAATGTTTCAGTGACTCACTCATAGAGGACGCCACGTACTGGTGTAATGATGTCGCTGAAAATCCCTATCACAACAGGACATAACAAGTTGGAAGGAGGTTGCTGAAAATGTGAGAAACAGACTTTCATTTCTCAATAAATCAGTGTGTTTGAATAGGATGAATGAATAATTAAATAACGTTGTAACCTGCAGAAAGAATTGCTGAAAGTCCCCATCACAAAAGGACATAACGAAATGGAAAGAGGTCGTTGAAAATGTGAGAAAAAGACTTGAAAGTATTGTTGTCCTAGAATACATTTTGCCTTGGATGAAACAATACACTGTATTGTAGATGTTGCAACAAGTTAGTGTTAGTAACTTGTCTCTAAACTTCTGGCTACTGCTGACTCTCACAGTACGTTGACCTTTGACATGTGAACTTCACGGATCATTCCTTCTGAAATTCAGCATTTATAAGCACACTCAAAGTGCTGCATCTTGCCCTCGTTCTCCAGACTTTATGATTGTGACTTTCTGAAAAGCATGTTTTAATCTGTAGGCTCTCTTTGTTTCCTGGTGAGATTCTGAAGGGTATATGATTGATTGTAGTTTGTTATACTAATAGTAATTTTATGGCACAACATCCTCCCTCTTTTGCTTCTTTTAATCAGAGCAACATTCCTTTTATACCTGACAAAGCTTACACTATAAAAACAGCCTGTTTAGAGCTTCATATAATGTTTGTGGCCTCAAAGGATTTGCTGTTTAATAAAGTGCTGTTCTTTGCTTGCCGTTTCCTGAGGAATGAGCGTTTCAGGGTATACAAGTATAGGAATTTCAGCCTGTTGTCATATGATATTTCCTGCACTTCTCCAGCCATCCAGTTCACAACTAAAACATACACAGAAGACAATCTGTGGCCAGTATGTCACTGCTGCTGGGAAAGAAAGAGAAGATCCATTGTGATTTTCTACTTTCCCAAGATGTCTTGTCTGACATAATTTGACTGAGGTTAGTTTTTCAAGGAGTTACTAATATGGAAATGCTAGTATCAGAAAGATCTGACATTTCAGAGTTTTGAACATTTTTGGTTTATTTAATGCTCCTAAAATCTTTTTTTGGTCTTGGTATTTAAAACAGACTAAGCTTTAAGGTAGTAGCAACTGTTTCTGTTGTGGTTGCAATGACTTTGCATTGAGCTTTTCGACTAATGAGTCAAGTTTACTTAGTGCTCGGAGCTCTACCGGATTGCAATTATAAATTACGCTTCCCTCAAGTTTGTCAAACTTTCTATTTATGATTGTTGGATCATCTGACACGCAACAACAGCTTCTGATGTTTTGGACTGAAAAGCTGTCAATCATAGTGATTAGAAGCAGTGCCTCTGCACGATTTCACAAAAGATGAATAATCTGCTCAGTTTTCAGACAGCCAAGTTATAATTTATGCTGTCTGTAAAGAATGAAGAGCGAAGGCTCATGATCACTGATGATGTCTTGAGGCTCAGCCAGGTTGTCCATTTAACTGCATTCTTAAAATATGCTTTTGGAAATTTGCAGTTTTAATAATAAATCTAGAGGATTTCTCTGAGCATGTCTGTCTCTCTTTCTTATTTTTCTTTTTCTGAATCTCAAACTCCCCCTCACTCTTTCGTCTTTTTTTCAGTGAATGCCCACGTTCACACAGGAGCGTAGAGGTAATTTGGGCTGCCGTTTTTCTCCAGCGGGGGCCCCAGTGCACACCGCTGCGATCCTGTCAGCCACTGAGGGGCTGAAGTCACACTGAGTCCCGGGTCTCCAAGCTTCTGTCAGCGGGACTCTGGCCTGGCCATTCTCATCCCAGTGACAACCAGAGAATGGAGTTTGTGACCCAGAATTTTAAGCTATATATGATATGACAAAAGGCCAGGCCATTGCATCTGGAAAGGGCAAGCATATTTCCCCATGGTTCCTCTTCCTACAGGCACATGGCTTTGATGTAAAGATGTACAGTTTGGAGAAAGAATTTTCCTGTGTGCAAGAAATGGCGAGGCACAATCTGATTGGCTTCTCTGAAACTATGATTAAAGGAATACGCAATACAAGTTAAGCTTGTTGAACAAAGCTGATGTCCACAAAATGTTTTTTACACTGAGGCACTTCTTAGACCAATTTGGTAAATGTTAAAATACTCACGGTTTAGCCATAAGACGTAAACTACATGTGTGTTAACATGACAAAATGACCATATTTAATGCTGTCATGACAACTTCATGGTATTAATTATTCACCTACATTTTGTTCCAAATCTGAAAGACCTTGGTTCATCTTCCAAACACAAATGAAGGTATTTTTGATGAAATCCAAGAGCTTTCTGACCCTGCATAGACAGCAATGCAACTGACACGTCCAAGGCCCAGAAATGTTCATCGTTACAGTAGTTTATGTGACATCAGTTGATCAACTGTAATGAAGCTACGAGAATACATAACTTAACATAACATACCTGACATAACTCAACAATTTCTTCTCTTCTGTGTCAGTCTTCATTCACAGCGCATTCACAAGAGTACTACGATGCGTGCATGAGGTGCAGCTGACGCAGGAGCCAGCGTAACTCACTGTAACCTGAAAATGAGGTACGAATCAGACGTTACATGTGCTTACTATAGTAATAACAGTATATTATACATAATTAGATGCAACTAACCCTAAATGGAACCCTACCCCTACATTAAAGAATTAGCTCACTCCTGAATTAAAATTTCCTGATCATTTACTCACCCCGTGTCATCCAAGATCCAACAAATTAAAGTTTGCCAGATTTTTTCTCCATATAGTGGACTTTAATGGAGATCAACGGGTTGAAGGTTCAAATTGCAATCTTAATGCAGCTTCAAAGGGCTCTACACAATCCCAGCCAAGGAATAAGGGTCGAAACTGTTGGTAATTTTCAAAAAAAAAAAAAAAAGTACTTTTTAACCACAAATGCTCATCTTGCACTAGCTCTGCATGCACGTCTGTGCACTTAGGTTCAAAAAGGTAGGGTAGGGTGAAAAGCTCCATCTCTTTTCCTCCCCCAACTTCAAAATCATCTGACATCATTATGCCTTTTTTGTAAAGGGTGTTTGACTTTTTTTTGCATGTTTGCTTTGTAAACACTGGGTTGGTACTTCCGCCTATAGTGCAAGTGCTAGTGCAAGACAAGCATTTGTGGTTAAGAAGTGTATACATTTTATTTATTTATTTATTTTTTGTTTGTTTTTGGTAGTAAGACTCTTATTCCTTTGCTGGGATTGTGTAGAGCCCTCTGAAGCTGTACTGAAACTGCAATTTGAATCTTCAACCCGTTGATTCCCACTGAAGTCCACTATATGGAGAAAATCCTGGAATGTTTATTCAAAAACCTCAATTTCTTTTCAATTGAAGAAAGACAGACATGAACATCTGATATAAATTATCAGGAAATTTTAATTCAGGACTGAACTAATTATTCAGTATACTTCAAAGACATCTAAATAGTAAGAGTATTTCCCTAAGAAGTGGTTTGTTTGTTTATTTGCATGAATGCAAAAATTATAATAATGCGATATGAACATGCCAGAAGGAAGACTGTACTGATAGAGCATTACTTTCAGTGTGTTATAATAACATGCAATGCAGACTAGTGATGTCATTATGCGGCCCTTATCAATGACTCTCTGCATGTGTCGTCCTTCATGAAGATACTAAATGTTTGGTGAAGCACGAGGTGTAGCTAAAGAAAATAGTTCTCCTGACATGACAAGTGATTATGCCGTGGGTCCTCATTCATTTGCTCCCCTCCCTTCTCCCTCTTTTTGTCCAGCTGCTTCATATCAGTGTGCAGGCTTAAGCAGTTTGGGCATTGAGTTATCTTTTTCAATTTCTCTCACAGCTGAGAGTGATTAGGTCACCATGTTGTCCTTATGTTTGACACGAGAAGATATGTGAGGAGATGGGTCATGCAGCCGTAATGCAATGCCATGAAGGCTCAGATCAACAATATAACCACTTTTCTTAAACCATCTGTCACATTTCATATTAATCAAAGTTTGTCTAACTCCATCTGGATGCCCAATCCCACACGCTTTTCCATGGTCAGTGTCACAGCAGTGATACCATATGTAAAATGCTCTCTCATACATTACACAATGAGAATGATTCAGTGCAGCCATTCTTGGTCAAAAGCACATCTAAACAAAAAAGAGCAGAGAAGTTTTAGGAACACAGATGGGCTTTGTTACAAAGTGCCATGGAAAAGGTCTTTCCAACCTTAACAAGTTTCATCTCTCCTGTCTAATCTCTGTTTGCGAATCTTGATGGATCCCTGCTTTGCTTAATCTGTAGTGTTCCCATTCCATGGAGCAGTACAAAATTTGTGAAGTGCTTGGATTTGGAAAAGACCCCAAGCAGCTGCTCTAGATCTTGGAAAGTGTCCATGTTGAGTTTAGCACAGTCAGCACTCTGACCTGGCTATGCATCTGATATTTAAAAACACACATTTTTCCTTAGGGTAATGCAAGATGCAGCAATTCTAAGCACTAGATGTAAATCGAGTGGCTAGTATAGGCATATTTCCATACCTAGAAATCAGCCCCTTTTCTATTTTGAGATAGTTCCCAAGAAAGCTTTTTGTAATGCAAGATTGTGGGAATTTAACATGACCAAGTGCACAATCCAAAGACCACTGTGGCAGGAGGGCATGGCCTAAAAATGTCTAAAAATGTTTTTATCTGAAATCAACATCAAAAAACATAATATTAAGTATAACAATTGCATTGCTTTGGAAGCCTGTTTTATAATTTTTTTTTTTTTTTAAATAAATAAATAATAAATAACAATAGTAATAATTGTGATAAAAAAGTCTCTTGGATTAATGTAAATATTTGTATCTCAACTTAAACTTTATGTATCTCACAATCTTGAAATTGGTTTCACACAATTGTGACTTTGTTTCTCACAAATGTGACTACTTCATGATTTCTCGTAATCGCCATTTTGTTTCTTGTAAGTGCAACTTTATATCTTGCAATTTCAAATTTGTTTCTCATAACTCTGACTTTAAATCTCACATTGTGACTTTTTCTTATAAATGCCACTTTGTTTCTTGTGAGTGCGACTTTATGTCTGAAATTTGTGAATTTGTTTCTCGAAATTGCAACCTTATATCTTACAGATGAGACTTTATATTGAACAATGTTTTGTTGTTTCTTGTAATTACCACTTCGTTTCTTGTAAGCGCGACTTTATGTCTGACAATTGCGAATTTGTTTCTCGAAATTGCAACTTTATATCGCAAAAATGGGTTTTTATCGCACAATATTTAGTTGTTTCTTGTAAATGACAATTAGTTTCTTGTACGTGCGACTTTATATCTGACAGTTGCGAATTTGTTTCTCGAAATTGTTCTTTGGTTTCTTGTAATTGCCACTTTGTTTCTTGTACATGCGACTTTATATCTTTATATCTTTATTTTTCTCGAAATTGCAACTTTATATCGCAAAAATGGGTTTTTATCGCACAATATTTAGTTGTTTCTTGTGAATGACACTTAGTTTCTTGTAAGTGCAAAGTTGTATCTGACAACTGTAAATTTGTTTCTCGAAACTATAACTTTATACCCCACAAACGGGACTTTATATTGTCCAATGTTTCGTTGTTTCTTCTAAATGCCACTTTTTCTTGTAAGTGTGACTTTATATCTGACAGTTGCAAATTTGTTTCTCAAAATTGCAACTTTATATCCCACAAATGGAACTTTATATTGCACAATGTTTTGTTGTTTCTTGTAATTGCCACTTTGTTTGTTGTCAGTGGGACATTATATCTCACAACTGCGACTGAATCGCAGCTTTATATCTCATAAGTGGGACTTTATTTTTTCAAAATTGCAACTTTATATCCTACAAATGGGACTTTATATCTGAAAACTGCAAATATGTTTCTTGAAATTGCAACTTTATATCCCACGAATGGGGCTTTATATCGCAAAATGTTTTGTTGTTTCTTGTAATTGCCACTTTGTTTTTTTTAGTGCAACTTTATGTCTTGCGAATTTGTTTTTTGAAATTGCAGGTTTATTTCCCATAAATGGGATTTTACATTGCACCGTTTTGTTGTTTCTCATAATTGCCACCTTGTTTTTTTTGTAATGGTGACTATATATCTGACAGCTGAGGTAATTTAAATTTGTTTCTTGAAATTGCAACTTAATATCTTACAAATGAGACTTTTGTCACACCGTTTGTTTTGTTGTTTTTCGTAGTTGCCACTTTGTTTTGTGTAAGTGCCTTTATGTCTCACAATGTGACTTTTTGTATCGTAATTGCATATTTGTTTCTCATAATTGCGACTTTATATTCTACAAACAAGACTTTATATCTCACAGTGTGACTTTTTCAATAAATTTGTCACAATTACTTTTTAATTTTTTTTACTTTGAGGCAGAAATAAGCTTCCATACATTTCTGAATGACTTTTTGTTGGATTTATCCAGCATACTAGAAATCCAAATGTATATACAGTGTGTGCAAACCTTTTATTGGATCATAACTGCAAGTACTTCTTTCAAGCCCATTTTTTCCTTTCTCATGAGAATGCACAAGACTCCACCTCAGTGAACCATTAAAACTCTTTTGAAGCCTGGCGATAGATATTACACCATTAAAAAAAATCAAGCTTGAAAGAAGAAGAAAAAACAACTCAGAACCTGGGAATCTAGACGTACGTCTGATGGCCAGTTGATTGTGAGGTAAAGTTCAGAAGCGGTGCAGGGACATTCAGCGACTCATCTTGACCCTGCTTTGAACACTCGAGCCAACTTTCAGCATCCATTCAAGCTTTCTAGTTCTTATCTACTCATCAAAGCCAAAAGGAAGTGAAGTTTACACTGACTTGAGGTCACCCTTGTTACACGATTGCAAGTCCAACACGCTACAGTCAGCCTCTCTCTCCCTCATTCATGCTTTCCATTCAGGAGCCTTACAGCTGGTGCACAGTAAAATCCATACTGACTCCAGGAATTCTTACAGATAGAATCTCAAATTCTTTTCATCCAAACCTAATGGAAAACTCTTTGTAGCTTGCTATGCTCTGACCAAATCTATAACCCAACGAATCCAATGAAGCAGCAGGTTTATAGTCACTTCAGAGTAGATACTGTATCTGTAAACTGAGAATACTTCAGAATACAAAGCAATGTGTATTGACCCAAGATGTTTGTACTGCACATGCAGTGATTTAAAAATCAGCTCATCAAAGTCTTCTTAAAATTCTTGAGTAATTAGCTATTACAGTGCAAAGTAACATTTGTTATTAAAGTATATTTTATTGAATCTATATGGATATGTCTTAGTTGCTTTAATTTATCATACAGCGCATATCAGCATTATGTATTAGTATTCCGCCACCCTGCTGCTTAATAACTGGTATCAGTGGCCACTGAAAAACACTTATCAGTCATATAAATGCACATTGCTGGGACACAGGTGTTGGTACAGACACAAATGCTTACAAAATAGACTAAGAAGAGGGATACCATATACCTAGAGAAATCTCAGTGGACTTTATCTGTAATAGATAGTAAATCATATTCTATTTAAGATGATGATCCTTGCTCTTTCATTGTCTACTACTTATTTATTGACTCAAAGTTAATGTAAACATCAGTTTGACTAAGAACTATCTTATGAGAGAGAGAGGCAAGGGAACTAACTGATTGTACATACAGTTAAACTGCACAGTCTGTAGGAACAAGAACATAATGCACATGTGATTGACCATCATGAGTAACATGTTCAGTGATTTTAAAAAGAAGTTTAGTCTGCACGCTACATTAGCGACACATATGGCAGGAGTGGCTTTCTGAGAGAGGGGTGTCTCTTAAGAGTACGCCCAAGTCTCGGCTAAGTAATCAGCAAACTGGAGACCACCACAGTTGCATCGACCCCCTTTCTGGTATTATGCATGCAAAGCGAGAGCTCCGACCGAGCGCTTGTTAGCGACATGGAAGTCACTTCTATAAAGTAGAGGAGAAACGCTTTGGATGTGGCAACCGTACGGCAGAAATTCCCGGCTGAGCGCGGCTTCAAGGGACAGCAGAAAACTGAATTCGGGCTTGCTTGCATTCATTTTTCTTAACGTGGACAATCATGGTTTTGTTCTTCTGGGGACTAAGTTTTTTAGTATTACTCTCTGACTTTGTGAATGCATTAGCTTCAGCAGGGAGACCGCGAGGTTCAGAGAAAGGTACGGGCTCTTTTCGTAATCTTTTACTCTCTCATTCAACTCAGTACCTTGAGGCGCGGAGAATGAATGACTTTTCCTTACTTGCTTCAGAGCTCATAGCGCGCTGTATGGAGAGTCTTCGAGTAACAGTATCTGACTGACACCTGATTTATCTCGTGGAGTCTTAGGAAAAACCACTGGTAGCAACTATTTTGATGGAGTCTTGCAGGCTATGTAGTGTAGGCTGACATAATGAATTATTAAAGTAAAATTAAAGTTGTGCTCCTAGGTTATGCATCAACCCTGTTACTATTATATTTCCCTATTTTGAGTAACTTTTTTTTCTTTTCAAAAAGTGAACTCTTCAAGAACAGGTCTAAGTGTTTTCTTTTTCATCACTTTATATTTTATGTTCATCAGTAGGGAACGATCTTACAGTGTCAACCCTGTTACCATGATTATTGCTAACTTAAAAGCAGGTATTTAACGAAATATCGACATAAAATTCTATGAAGTGCAGTGTTAAATTAAAATGTTAAACTGTCAACCCTGTTACCTCTTTGTTACATAGTTACAAAAAGTTACAAAACTGTACTTTGAAAGTCATTTGCACTGCAAACGATATTTAGAGAATAGAACTGTTAGGCTACTGAATTTTACCGTTCAATCTCTGTTTTCGTCCACAGCGAAATTACCGCAGTTTGGCGCGTATGAGATTGTAACTCCGACCAGAGTGAATGAAGCCGGTGACAAACTGCCAACGGGCGTGCACTTCAGGAGGAGAAAGCGGAGTACAGACCCAGTCACCGGCAACATCTCCCATCATTGGACCTCTCCGCACGTCTATTACCAAATATCTGCCTTTGGGCAGGACTATTACCTTAATCTTACGCTCGAGTCGGGATTTATTGCGCCAGTTTACACTGTCACGATACTCGGAGCATCCAGTGAAGGTCATAATTCAGAAAAGGGGGAGGAGGAGGACACGGAGTATCAGCACTGCTTTTATAAAGGACATGTGAACGCTGGGCAGGAGCATACTGCAGTAATCAGCCTCTGCTCCGGTTTGGTGAGTTTAATAAATGCTTATTATTAATAACAATTAAGCTAATTATAATCAATGCGATACAGATCGCAGTAAGCATTCGGAAACTTTCCAAATGTTATGCACTTCAGTTCTTTCGTATGTGATTACATAATTACGCACACACTTAAAAAGAAGTTTGTCGCAAGTTAGTCGGATACTTGCGCACCAGTTTTGAGGCAGATCACTTATAAAGTATTTTTTCAACATATTATGTCGCCGATCGTACACAATTACGCCGTGGAAACGATCTGGGTGACGCACACTCATCAGTAGCATAAGCAGCAATACTGTGCTGACGTCAATGTCACTCCATATATGGGACTCAGATGTCATCTGTTGATGTGAACGTGAGTTCGCGCCATGTAACGCCGCTTCTCTCAGATCAAAAGCAGTCATGGGAACCAGTGAGTCGGTTCTTTCGAATCGTTTGTTTTAAAGAACCTATTCAAAACCGTATTTAGTGTTTTTTCCTTGTCACGTGTTCTTTGATATCCAGGTAACGTTAATACATGCTCTGAAGTTTGAAGCGTTCAAATTAAAAGCGTTTTATTTCAGTAATTTCTTGTTTCCCAATACAGTTTGTTGCATGCAGCCATAATTCAGACTATTAAGAACCTATAACTTCCATAAATTAATTTATATCTTTCATCTGAAAGTGCTTTAGCTTGCTGCTGGAGATTGTGAACATTTGGCTGCAGACAGCAAAAATTTGATTTCACAATATCAGGAGCCCTCCGTCTGTTACTGGTAAAACATCTGCAATAATGTTATGAAATTCTTGCAATTTGTCGACGGAATGTCGATGAAGGACACAAACTTACATAAACTTATTAGTTAGACCTGCATATCCCCTTAATCTCCTTCATCTTCATAGTAGTTTCTTGCTAGATTTCATAAAACATAGTCAGAAAGCATTAGAAGTCATTAAGTCATTTATAATCATTTTATTAAAATATATAAGCATCTCCCTGGTGAAAAAAACAGCATATGCTGGTAGTTATGTTTTGATGCTGGGATGCTGGTTAGGTAGGTTTTGATGCTGGTTTAAGCTGGTCCTTAGCTGGTTTGTGCTGGTCCTTTGCTGGTCAGGGACAAGCATAAACCAGCAAAGGACCATATGCTGTTTTTTTTTTTTCAGCAGGGCTGTCCCTAATTACCCATCTTTTTTCAATAAATCTGATGTTTGCAGTTAAGTTTGCTCTTAATTGTCCTCAAACACTGAAGCAACTAAACACATCGGTCTAAAATATTGAAAGCTTTTAATGTAATGTTTACCTTTTATTCCACTTCAACCTGCATATTGAAGAAACTGGTATAATTTATTTAACACAACATGATTTATTTATTGGTTCTTTCAGGGTTTGAACCTATTTAGTTTGGATTACCTGCCTAGATAACACTATGCAACCACTCCCATTAGCATAGAATGCCTGTAGCCTGGTATTTTAATGTTAAACATATTGCGTGTGTATTGTTATGCAGAATCTCTAATGCAGATCAATTTTTAGTAAATTAGTCAGGCTTGGTTGTGATGGCCGGTTTGTAATCCTTTCATACTCAGGTGTATACAAACAATTTGTCTAAAGTCTGCTATCTATAATATAATAACCGGCCTCAAACCTGTTCAATATGTTTCTTCTTGAAGATAAGGAGAGCATTTACCAATGTGCTTCTCGCTGGCTTTGAGGAAATTCACATTTCAATACTTTATGCTTCGTAAGTGTAGCAGAATGGTCTGATAGTTATCAACAACATTCTGCATTCATTACCCCCCAGAGGCCAGTACACTGATATGCATGCAATGTATGTTTACTTTATCACTCCATCAGCCACTTAGGATTTGTACGTAAATAAAATCTTAGGGGAAGTTGTAAGGGCAATTTACAGTCACACACAGAATGTGTCCATAGACTTCACTGGCCATGGACCAATTTAAACATTGTTTTATTGTTTTAGCTTGGCACTTTCAGGTCACCAGAAGGGGAGTTCTTTGTAGAGCCACTTCATAGCTACAGTGGTCAACATTATGAAGAAGAACACATCAAACCTCATGTCGTCTACAGAAGAGATGCCTCAAAAAAGACTGTAGATGATTCGAATACATGTGAAACTTCAGGTAAGCCGGAAGTCTAACCTTCAAAACTTTTGATTTTGCCTCCCAGTGCATTGTACTTACTCATATTCTAAATTATAAGCATTAAATTAATAATATAGTTTCTGTTTAGTTATGCAAATTGTATGTGTTAATGCATAACTACCTTAACCAGTTCTAATTCTGTTAATCTAAATATGATTATGAATATGAGCACAGCTCAATGCCTCTACGCACGGAAACGGACATGCTATCATTGACGTTCAAATGCTCAAAGTGCTATTCATGGTATCTTTTACATCCTTTGCTTTTCTATTTTCAAATGTCATTGAGTAGAAGTCAGTGGAACAGGAAAAATCATTTTGGTAGTTCTTGGTATCTTTCCAATCTTAGTTTACTGCCACAAAATCCTGTTGACTCTTGCACTTCCTGTGGCCTGCAGATAAGGAAACTCAAGAGGCCCAATACCATGAAAGCCACGTGGTGACATGTATTGTAGTAAAGTAATGCCAGTTTTACGTGTTTGTAAATTCAGTGTTACAAAAATAAATTTGCACTGAGCTAATGCTCGCTGCTGCTTATCAGTAGCATTCAACGGCAACAGCAGTTTTTTTTTTATTACTCCTTTGGAATTGTGTTATGTTAAGGACATTTTTGGCCTCCAAAAGTGCTGGGAGAAGGACTTATTTTAGATGGGAAGAGTTTTATTGAAAGCTCTATTGTGGCTTTCTTTTTGTCTCGTGGAATAGGATTCTTTTTGATTCTCAGCACATTGTTTGAAGTTGAGTATAAGGTCTTGGTTGCATTTTTGTGCCATTTTAAATTAATACTGTCCTGTTATTGCATTTAAGTTTTAATTATAATGAAGCTGTATAAATGTATTGTGACCTAAGATTTGAATGTCCATGGATGAGGAGTTAATTATGCAGCTTTTACTTTTACGGCAGGTTGCCAGGTTTACAATAAAACTTTCACCATGGCTGCATTTATTTGGCAAAAATACAGTAAAAACAGTCATATAGTGAAATATTATTGCAATTTTAAAAAAACATTGTTTTATGTATTCATATATTTTATTTTTTATGATGTGATGGCAAGGCTGATTTTTCAGTATCCTTCAGATATCATTCAAATATGCTTATTGGTGCTCAAAAAGCATTCTTCATTTACTGACCCTAAACGGTGATTTACATTCACTTTTATTGGTTCTCAGCTGTCTACAAACCATATTATCAGTTAATATAGATCATGATGAACCCTCCTTGGATGCATATTCACTTTACTATACTTCTTAACATGTATTGCTTTCCTCCTTCAATACAGGACATAAAGAGCCACACCACAGACACAGGAACAGACTGAAGAGAAAGTCGCCCTCGAGCATGTTGTCCGACCTGGAGACTCTTAATTCCAGGCTCTTCTCTGCCCCCTTCCCCTCCTCAGAAAACAAGCACAACTCTGCTAATGAAAGCAGCGACTCCAAGCCACACCGGAGATCAAAGCGTTTCCTCTCCTACCCCCGTTTTGTTGAAGTCATGGTTGTGGCAGACAGCAAGATGGTGGAACATCATGGAAGCAACCTCCAGCACTACATTCTTACACTGATGTCCATCGTAAGTGCCGCCCAGTTAATGATAGTCTCCTGGGTTGATGGTTGATGGGTCTGTGTCTGTTGCTTTAGGTGCTCTTACTGTGCTCTTACGGGACAGATCATTAGCATGAGGTGAAAGCGTCTGACAGATTTGATGAATGTGAATATAAAACAAATAAAATCAGGTATGTTGCATGGACTGCATACTTTAGATACTTTTTCGCTGGAGCTCACAGGGAGGTTAGATGACCTATATTTTGATCTTGGCAAAGGCTGCATTCTCAGCAGGATCTGGCAGCACAAGCCAGTTCTCAATGGCCAAGAAACATTTTTTCAACAGCTGAGGTTAATGTCATGTGTTCAACAAGTTCTGTGTGTATTGAAATTCAGAAATCAAAAAAATCAAGTCAGCAAATGTGAAAACCACCCTAGCAAGTACTTGTTTACATTTGGAGTGAGAAATATCTTTTCAGCGGTGTCTTCAGTTACATCAAGATGAATGCAAATCAATAGACAAGATCTCTTTTTTTTATAAAGAAAGAGTCTCAAACTGATATTACAAGATCCCACAATTTAAGTGATGCTCTCCATTGGTTATATATACTACCGTTCAAAAAACTGTGGTCGGTACGATTTTTTGATCAAAATGCAGTAAAGAGTATGTAAAGTAATATTTCAATTCAAAACGACTGTTCAAGATTTTCATGTCTTTCTGTCTTCAGTCGTAAAAAAATTATGGTTTTTAAGGAAAGCATTTCAGGATTTTCTCCATATAATGGACTGATATTGTGCCCCCAAAATGCAGTTTAAATGCAGCTTTAAAGGCCTCTAAACGATCCCAGCCGAGGAAGAAGGGTCTTATCTAGCGAAACGATCTGTCATTTTTTTTTAAATACAAATTTGTATACTTTTTTAGCACAAAAGCTGATGTAGCACTAGCTCTGGGATGCACATCCACAACGCTACATACTACAGAATCACGTCGAAAGGTCACGCGCGATGTAGGCAGAAGTACAGACCCAGTGTTTACAAAGCAAACGCACAAAGACTAAGGAAGTGGAAGTAAGTCAAATTCTGTTTACAAACAAAAAGGTACAACGATGACGGACGATTCTGAAGTTGTAGGAGAAAATGAGATGTAGTTTTTTGCCATACTCTACCTTTTTGAGCCGGAGTACACTGACGATGAACTTAGACGTGCATCCCAAAGCAAGTGCTACACGAGCTTTTGTGCTTAAAAAAGTATACAATTTTTTTTTTTAAATGACAGATTGTTTCACCAGATAAGACCCTTCTTCCTTGGCTGGGATCGTTTAGAGCCCTTTGAAACTGCATTTAAACTACATTTTGGAAGTTAAAAATCGGGGGCACAATATCAGTCCATTCTATGGAGAAAAATCCTGAAATGCTTTCCTCAAAAACAATAATATCTTTACGACTGAAGACAGAAAGACATGAACATCTTGGATGACAAGGGGGTGAGTAGATTGGAGTTCTCCTTTCATATTTGTGTATTTTTGCCACAATGTAAATATCTTTAATGTCACTTTTGATCAATTCAGTGCATCCTTGCAAAATAAAAGTATAATTTCATACAATCTTACTGACCCCAAACAGTTTTAAACAGTAGTGTATAAAATATTAACAGTTGAAACTCTCTCAAACCAGTAGTTTGGGACGCCTGTTGTAAAGTAATTAGAAGCTCTGACAGTGAATTCCAATTGACTGTGTTCTCTCACTTAGGTTTCCTCCATCTATAAGGATCCCAGCATTGGAAACCTGATTAACATTGTTATTGTAAAGTTGGTCATCATAAAGAATGAGCTGGTAAGCATTCTTTTTGTGGAGGTGTGATAATTAATGCTTGCATTAGGAGCTCTTAAAAAAAAAGCTTTTAAAATGTACTTAAGCAGTTTATTACAGTCAAGCCTTAATTATTTCCATATGGCAATGTATTCAAATGTTCTCATCTGTCTCTGTTCTGCTATAGGATGGTCCCATTATTTCTTTCAATGCACAAGCCAGTTTAAAAAACTTCTGCATATGGCAGCAAAGTCAGAACCATGCGGATGACAACCATCCCTCACATCATGACACCGCCATCCTAATCACAAGGTTAGAGCAATTTTTAAGGGATGGTTTAGATTTTGGATATTTCCTTACCTAGTTTTAATAGCTCACAGGTGTTGTAGAATACAAAACATACGATAAGTGTAGTCGCGTGATGTTTTGTGTCCTCCCTCTGCAGTATGATTTCAGTGCCATACATCTGGCAACACAGAAATGTCAAAATTGGTTTGAACTTTGAGCAAAACTGTAAATTGAAAATAATTTGAGTAACAAGTGAGCTACTTGGGTACTTTTCAAGACTATGAGTGCAGAAAGAAGAAAGCAATGGACAGCATAGACACAAATTCAAGATAAATTTTGTAAAGCCTTTGTTTTTTTTTTTTGTTTTGTTTTTAGGCAGGACATCTGTCGAGCACGGGACAAGTGTGACACTTTAGGTAAATCATCTTTGTGAAAAGTGTGATTTTTATGGTCATATTGACGTTGTCAGTGATGAGAATTACAACAACAGCTGTGATTAATATTATTCCTTTAGTTTTGAATATAACCACCACGTTCTCTCATGCACTTTTAGGTCTTGCTGAGCTGGGTACAGTTTGTGATCCTTACAGAAGTTGCAGTATTAATGAGGATAATGGACTCAGTACTGCTTTCACCATCGCTCATGAGCTTGGCCATGTGTGAGTACTATGTTTCGCTTCGTAAATGTGTGCATCCTTCCCCCCTTTAAAATAAATGCCACTAGAGTTGAATTTTAGGCATGACAGTCATGCATTTTTAAGTTTGAATTGTGGCTTAAATACTTCCTGGGCTGTAACATTTCCTGACTTTGCTTGAGAAGTGCTTTTATTCAACCCAGAACTAAGTTGTATTTAAATCATTTATCTACTATCGTGTTCTACATTTTTAAAAGTGCTCTTTTAAAATACTTCACTTTTTCAAGGTCCACCAGTCTGCAAGTTTCTACCATTTTTCAATTTTATTTTGGTATGTTTTGGGAAGATTGCCTTTTGTACAGCTCGATAACAGTGTGTCTGTGTCTGCTATGCAGCTTCTCAAGGTCTTCTGTTCATCACTGCAGAAATGACTTGGGTTTTTTAGCTTAATAGAGTCTTGGAGGTTAATTTTCTAAATAAATGATGTCATGGCACATACAGCGGTCTCATGATGGTCAAGTACAGTAAAACAAGCATTCTATCTCTCTGTACCTATAGTATTTCAATCATAGCTTGGCGAAAATCTTCATTTAAAGGCTAAAATATTGGCAAATGCATCTACGCCCAAGTTTGCATGTACAATATGGAAATTACCTCCTTTAAATGAACTCCCCTTTTAAATTCCATTCTTATCCGGTGGCAAGTGGTGACATCAGTGCCGTGCGCTTGAGTGGGGATTTAGTCTGGTGCTGTACAGTGCTATGCAGCGCATACCACCTCTTTCCCCTATGGCCTTCCCAGAATCTGATATGTGCTGCTGCTCATGGGATTATTACTTTCATTACTGGTGGCCAGCTGATATGGGTTTTTTAATATTGGCAGCATGGCTGGCAATATCTAGAGAGCAGGGTGACAAATGGTCTATATAATGCTGATATAAATAATGCAATTTATTGATGACAAATGAAAAAATGCTGCTGAACTAAAATGAGCTCTTATTTTACACAGTTTTTACTAAAATACATTACGAAGCAAAGTGGAAACTGACAATGTAAACATTGGCACTGAACTGAACGAAACTCGCAAATTTTGCTGATTAGTGCTGCTGGAAGCAGTCAGTTATTGTCATTTTTTGGGCTGTGCTAATCAGTCGGACCGGGAAATACATTTGGAGTACTATAGACTGCCAACAGTTATAACAAATCAAAGAGAAGAGCGCAAAAGACTGAGGAAAGAAGGCGTTTGTGGTTGGCCAAACTGAACCAGAATTTCCAGGGCAATAATCTTGACAATATTCGTGTTTGTTCTTAACATTTCCAGTCAAGTAGGTGAAATATTAGGCTAATAGCTTAATTAATTCTGCTCGTACGTATCTTTACCACCTATTAATTTTAGTTTGTCAATATATATGCTTACTAAGACCTTGTCTATATGATTTAGCAGCTTCCACACTGGTTTAGACAGCATAAATTAGCAGAACAACATATTCAGTATTACATTAACCATGCAATCCATGCTGTTGTTTACTGTTATCTCCAATATGGCCGCGCATCCCGGTAACTGACCAAACCGACTTGAATGTTCATCAAAAGTTGTTATGATTCAACCATGGAAAGATGTCAATACACAAAATTTTTTAAGTTTAAGTCCACCGATGTTAATCTACTCTCCTGTCTGGGATGTTTGTCAGACAAAAATGGCAGATTCTGCATTATGATTGGTCAGATCGCCTGTCAATCAAACTCCCTATGAAACGTCAATGAATTAATCAGCGTACCAAATATATGACTGTGATTAGTTCTCACTAATCTTACTAATCAGTGGCTTTCACTAAAAAAAAATGGCTTATAATGGCTATATATATATATTTATATTACATGTGCTAATACCTGGTTTTAGTCAGTCTTACAGATACTGTGCTGATCAAAGTACATGTGCTATGAACCTGCTTATCATTTTGTGTATGCATGTGTGTTTTCAATCACGTCTTCAGGTTCAACATGCCTCACGATGACAGTAACAAATGCAAAGAGGACGGAGCCAAGAACCAGCAACATGTGATGGCCCCAACGCTCAACTATTACACCAATCCTTGGATGTGGTCCAAATGTAGTCGGAAATACATCACAGAGTTCCTCGAGTATGTAAACCCCTCTGACACTCCTTACAGTGACAGGATGTTATTTAACCTGTGATGCTGGCTTGAACTCTCGATGTTGAGCCCCACATGTCTAGCGTCAACATTCATTTGTTTTCTTCTAAACATTCTCAATTGAGATGGAAACAATGTCATCTGTAGCCAATAGAACAGATTCATTTTTTTGTCTTCTGTCACTTACTAAGTACATTTCTGTTGTTTGTGTCTTGTTTGTTTCATTTTTCTTCAACTTATTTGTTTATCATTTCTCATTAGTACAGGGTATGGTGAGTGCTTGCTCGATGAGCCGGTTTCAAGGCCATACAGTTTGTCCCAGCAGCTGCCTGGACAGATATACAGCGTCAATAAACAATGTGAGCTGATATTTGGGCCTGGGACACAGGTGTGCCCATATATGGTGAGAAGATCCCATAGGGAATTGCACAACATACTGACATGGACATCTTCTGCTGTGTATTATCTGCTGTCTTACATTATTTATGGAGATGTTTTTAATAAAAAACCATGAAGAGACTCTGTAGTAGAGCTTGTTAATAATATCAAAGTGACATTCGAAGCATGCTACGTGTGCAGAAAAAAACAGACATACAGATTTTGTGTGTGAGTGTTTAAGAGTTGTTTAAGCTAACTGTAAGTGTTTGGATGTTGTGCAGACACAGTGCAGGAGGTTGTGGTGCACCAGTCCAGAAGGAGTCCAGCGTGGCTGCCGGACTCAACACATGCCATGGGCCGATGGGACGGAGTGTTCTCCAGGAAAGGCAAGCATATATTTAGAAAAATGTCATTGGGCTCCAATGTTGTTTAGACTCCAACAAACTCCAAAATATCACATTTTCCACAAGTTGGTATGATTCTTTAGGGTCTTCATGAAATGTCTTTGGTTAAAATTCCTCAGTGGTCGTGTAAAACAACATCTTTTTACCTTGTCAAAAACAACTCTGTTCACAGCGACCTGTTTCGGTGCATGTCTCTTTAAATGATAATGAGCTACTGCTCACCTCACCCCTCTTCTGCTTTTTGTGTATTCGGTGGCGCGTTACCATCAAAAACAAAACTAATCCACTGCCTTCCCAGTGGCTCTGATGTTGGGAGAAAATGAAGACTCTTATGTTCACTTTACATCCAAATACAAAACGCCTGCATTGCTCACAAGATATTATTGTTGCTACAGATATTTGAGCATGGAGAAAATGGTGAACAGCGTACAACTGGCTAAGGGCGGAAACATGCTAATACGGGATAGTCCGTTGGCGGTAGTGGGCGGGGCCTGAGCAATATGACATCATACTGCTTAGAAAATCACAACAGCTTTTTGGTGATTAAAAACAAAGGAGTGAATGGATTTTTATCATTGTAGGGTGGTTATGTCCCATTTAAATGACATGAGGGTGAGATTTTTGGATGAACTGTATCTTAAAGAGAAGATTTATGTAGCATTTTCTGTTATAAAGCAGTAGTACACTTGGCTGGTTGCTTGTGGAGAGTTTGCTGTACAATTAGAGTGTAGATCCAATAGATGTTTTTTGCAGTTGCAAAGCAGATGAAAAGCAGATTCATCAGTGTAACTTCAAACACATATTTCCTCCAAATAGCGACCAAATCACTTCCACAGCGACACTCGTCCTCGCTGATGTGTTGTTTTGCCCGTTTTTCTGTTTAGTGTTTCCCAGATTGTGAACTCAAGTCAGACTTGCATAGTGATGAAAAGTGTTGCAGATAATATCATGGTTGCTAGGTATCTCAACATTTAATTGCTACCATGCATTGTTTTTTTCTGAATATCGTATGCTTTCGGTGTGGTATTATGCAACTTGATGTATCTAGATATGCACCGGATCAGTCTCTTGCAGCTTGTTTTGATTTTCACACTGGGACCACCCATGATATGCGGATTGTCTGGTGATCATTGGGTGAAACTCTTTTACATATGAGCATTGCATCACCCAGCTTGACCCATGTTCAGTTTGACACTGGAATAGCGCTGTAGGTTGCATTGCACTGAAATATGTTGTTATGAATCACATGAAAGGGATTTCTAAAGGCCACAATATACTCACAATGTTGTTCCTCGCTAAGGGGTAAAAAGAAGTGTGACTCTTAGTAAGAATTGCAAATTTAATTTGCGCTGTAAAGCAATTTGTTCAGTGGCAGTTTGAAGGCGTTTACCGACTTGATCAAACTTTTTCTAGAAAGTTCGCTTTGGCGAGCTGTTTTTAATTCCCTGAAATAAACTTAGTTTTGTCCTGATGTTGTTTGAAAGACATCACAACAGTTCATTCTTCAATTTCATTTGAAGTATTTAGAGGCCTTAAGATTAAGAAAACAATGTAGAGAACTTAATTAGTGTCATTTTGTCATTAAACTTTGAATAGATGCTTGACATAGGTTTTGAGTTAAACAAAACACATTTTGATTTTGTCATGCTGTCTGTGTATCAGCATCATTCCTCGTCTAGTTGGTGGACTTTATAACAAACAGGCTGCATTGATTGATTCTGCAATGATCTCATCCTTTCTGTGTTTGCTTCCTGCTTGCAGCATTGTAAACATGGCCTGTGCATCCATAAAGAGCATGAATCTGTTCCAGTAGAGGGGGCCTGGGGCGTCTGGAGTCCCTTTGGCACATGCTCAAGGACCTGCGGAGGGGGAATCAAGATCGCTGTGCGCGAGTGCAACCGACCCGTGTAAGCTACCGCTCTTTGTAGTCTTGCATCCTCACTGGACTGTGAATTGGCACCAGGTTTCTCAATGTTCCTTGACAAATGACAGCAACACAGCCATCCTGAAGAAGAATATTCTTCAGAAGAGACTGCGTACTTAACGCACATGGGTAGACAGCAGGTTTTGCTCTAGTTAAATTGCAGACAGACACAAACGTCATCAGGAAAACAGAAGGGACTTTCTAAGAAAGGATTAATGGTTACTAATTATCAGTGATGGGAATAACGGCGTTATAAATAAACAGCGTATTTTTTCAGTAACGAGTAATTAAATGAATTGCTGTTTCCCCTGTTACAACGCCGTTACCGTTGCTGACAATAAAATGCGGTGTTACTATAATTTATTTAAATATTATTATAATTTTATTTTTCAGTTAATCTGAATGGATGCGCAGCGTAGCTGTATTTGACGAACCGTAAACTGTAGTGTAAAGGCACATGACTAGCCGTTGCTTTGTCTCACACACATGCAAAGAAAGATACAGAGCAAGAGAGTCTTATATACCATGAAGAATTGACGTGCTACATGTAAACTATATACTTTGCTGTATTTTCCTGTCGAAATAACAGAGTTTGTTTATAATTCAGCTTTTATGAACTGACAGTTTCTCCGGTAGCGGAACTAATGCGCAAGTGGAAATCTCATTGGCTGGTGCTCACCTATTATTGCCCCTGTTTAGATTTCAGCAAATCAGTTTAAGTGAACGATGTGATTAATATTCATGAACCCAGCAGCTCATTAATCCTTAGTGCGTTTTATATTGTTATTAGTAGTAGAATTCGTAGTAGTTTTGTTATCTTATTAGTATTATTTTTTGTTTTTTCCCTTTTTTATAGAAACACCAAATTGCAAACAATATCTTAAGCGCCACCACCAGTCCTAAGTTCAGTCAGCGTCACAAATATGCATTCATTCATGGCTATTCTAATTGCTAAAGTGTCAGATATTTAAAAAACTGTGCCATTAAGCTTTATATATATATATATATAGTTTATCAGATATTTAATATTAGTCTGGTGAGTAAACAAAATATTTCATTCTTTTCATTTAAATTTCATTCATTTAAAATATTTAATATTGGGGGCATGAATATTTAATGATGTAACTCATGATGTGTTACTATTTTATTAACTAGTAACTATAGTAACTAATTACTTTTTAAATGTAACATGCCCAAAACGGCTAATTATAGTTACTTTTTCTCAATGTGAATATGTGTTTGTGTGTTTTCATGACATTTAGGCCCAGAAATGGGGGGAAGTATTGTGTTGGACGCAGAATGAAATTCCGTTCCTGTAACTCTGAGCCATGCTCCAAGCAAAAGAAAGACTTCAGGGAGGAACAGTGTGCCAGCTTTGATGGGCGGCACTTCAACATCAATGGTCTACCTCCAAATGTCCGCTGGGTGCCAAAGTATAGCGGAAGTAAGAGATTTAGTCTAATGATTGTAAATGGCGCAAATTCAAGAGATAATTCACTCAAATATGAAAATTCCGTTCCAGACCATTATGACTTCATTTTGTGGAACACAAAATATTTATGCAGGTCTTGTTCAAACAATAAAAGATCATTGTGACCATGTCTGCTAAAAAGGCAGTCATGACTCAAAAACTGTTGTGAAATGTGATTTGCGAACAAATTATTCGTTCTGATTTTTAAACCAAATAATTTGAAAGAACCCTCTCCAAAGAACGATTTGTTCAGTGATCCAGTTTCAACTATTCAATGATTGAGTGATCCTATAACGGTAGTTTTTAATTTAACAGCTCAGTAGAGAAGATTATTTTCACTGAATAATGACTTGCACACAAGCAGCTTTGGCTACATTTTTGGTGCTTTGTTGTCATTTGGGAGCTTAAAAAAACAGAATTACAAATTGTAAGAGCTGCTTGAAGAATCTTCACCTAATCTTCATTTTGTGTTCCACTCAAACAACTTGACTAAAAATGACAAAAAACTGAAAATTTAAAAAGAAAAAAATTGTCAATATGAATAAATACTGTAAATACACTACAAACATCTCACTTGATGTTTGCCAGTAGTTTCTGCTCATATGCCTTCAGTTTTTGTTGAGGATGTCCCTATAGAATAAGATTCTTAATTGTTTCAGTTCAAACAAATTGTTAAACTAATATATAATTGCTTCCAGTATGTATAACCCATATTAAATAATTTCCTCATGATTTAATGGTGGTGCCAATGATTTTAAAGGTTCCATACTTTCAAAATCAAATTATTATTTTAATTACATTGGTAATTGTGTAGTACAATGGCGAATAGCTGTGATGAGAAGCATATTATCAGTGTCCTAAATACGGTAAGGCTTACGTCAGGCTGTATTAACTTTTCCTCATTATTCTGTGTGCTGTAGTTCTGATGAAGGATCGCTGTAAGCTATTTTGTCGTGTGGCGGGCAGTACGGCTTACTATCAACTCAGGGACAGAGTTATTGATGGCACACAATGTGGGCCTGACACCAACGACATCTGTGTGCAGGGCCTGTGCAGGGTGAGTGCATTTCTGTGTCTGTATGGTGTGAAAATGCACTTTAAATCAATGCATATTCTGTCTAATCTGAAGCAATTGTCCTGGATAATCCTGTTTAAGTGAATTAATTCCACGTCCTTTCTGCAGCAAGCAGGATGTGACCACGTGTTGAACTCCAAGGCCAGGAGAGATAAGTGTGGAGTGTGTGGCGGGGATAACTCATCTTGCAAGACTGTTGCAGGAACGTTCAACATAGTGCATTATGGTAGGTAACACAGGTTGTCATCTTAGTGCAGTTCATATCAGTTCCTTTCATGTAAGGAGTAGTTTAAATCGTAATTAGCTTGATTCACTTCAGTTGCATGTACTTTAGCTTAATTACAGACAAAAAGAACAATAATATTTACTCTATAATAGGAGTATTTTATTGATGTCAGGGTTTGGTGCGAGGGATGAGGCGAGGACTCCGAATGCAGGAAGGGTTTTTTATTAACAAAAAATAAAAACAAACAAACAAAAATTACCCCGTAGGGGAAACAGACAGCAGGCAACTTGACTGGCTAGGCAGGGCAGGGCAGGGCAGGGCAGGGCAAGACACAACAGGATGTATTCGATGACAAACGAGCACGAGACTGCAAACACAAGGAGAACAAATGGGAAGCAAATGAGGAGGGTAAAAAGAGAACACAGGTGGGGCAAATGAACCAATAATCAGGTAACAGAGTGGGCAGGGTTAGAGAAGAGACATGAGAGCACATGGCACACAGAAACAAAACAAAAGCCATGTGCTCACACAAAACAAAAACACAAGCCACATGGCCAGCAAAACAAAATCACTAGCCATGTGCAAAACAGGACACGAACACGCAGCTAATTAGGACACTCATTAGCCGCGTGTTCACACTAAACATGACAAACAAGAAACAAGAAAGACACAAACTGCGTGCCACGACACAAGACAAAACAAAACAAAGGCAAGCACGAACAACGAGAAAGCACGCGACCAGACACAAACCTCGTGCCAAACAAAACAAAACTCGCGTGGACAGAGGAGCGCACGGCCCGAGTGAACCTGAGACCGCACGCTCCCACAGCACGACAGAACATGGAGCGTGAGTGTTCGAACCCTGACACGAAACTTAGACATGACATGAATGCCGGGATCCGAACACCACACTCCAACATGAGACAATGCACGCAGACAAGAGAGTTCACAAGAAAACAAGACAAGAAGGGAGTGTCAGGGCTCTGTCAAAAAAACGAATAAACTAGACCGAAGTCACAGAACCCTGACAATTGATTTCTGCTTTTACAGGTTATAATGTTGTGGTGCGAATTCCCAGCGGTGCTACAAACATAGATGTGAGACAACACAGCTACTCAGGAAAACCAGAGGACGATAACTACCTCGGTAAGGCGAAATTATAACAGACTTAAATGCAGTATCATATGAAGAGTTTTTTTCTTCAGTTGTAGTTCAATAGTAGACCATAGGATTTAAATAAAACTTGAAATGTGATAATAAAAATTGGAAATGCACTAATAATTGTGGCCAGTACGGATGCTGATAATTATTTTCATGTTATATTTATGTTAAATTAAAATCATATACTATTTTGTCTAATTAAATAAAAATAAAACCTAAAAACCTGTGTATTTTTTTTTATAAAATACTCAAATCTATAAAATACTTAATGCTACAAATGCATCATACAACATTATAATGTAAGGTATGAAAAGGGATATTCATATTGAGATTTGATTTTAAAATAATATAGCATTTTAAAAAGTTATTAACTTATTAGTTTAATTATTTAAAGATTTAGTTTAAATGAACATTAGATGTGGGAAAAATTAATGACAAATGAGCGTATAATTTAATATCCAACACTGGCCAGTAATGTTTTTTTATATAATCTAAAATCAACAGATAACAATATGGGACCAAAATATTGTGCATCCCTAGTAAAAATGTAATATTTTTGTCAGGAGTCTATAGAGCATGCTATTATTCAGTTTGTGCTGATGCTTTATGCATCATTACAGGACAGTTGTCAAATGGCAAACTGATTTGCATATTCATGAACAGTCAGGGTTGCCAGGTCTGCATGACAAAACTCACCCATGCCAGTCAAAAACAGCCCAAAGTAGAGCAATGATCTTATCCTCAATACCAAAAGCCAAAATATGTCATTTAAATACCTAAAATACATATTTTACAGTCACTGTTACACACGGTGATCATAAACACAGCTCAACGGCTTTCTACCAGTTGCCCTCCTTAACAAAACTTAACATCTAGAGCAGTTTTAGCAAAGGTAGAATGCAAAATATTTAAATACAAGCATTTCAGTCAAATGTAATTCATGCAGTATTTCAAAACCTTTAACACACAGGGAAAAATCAGACCACTGCAAGTTTAAAAGTAGTTCAGTTCCATTTAAAAAACGCAGACTTGGCAACCCTGCGAACAATCCTAATTTAAAATAAATCCTATGTCTTTGCTTTGATGTGCCATAGGTGAACTGGTGTTGAGATTTGCTGCAAGATTTACGAGAGGCTTTTGCAATTGTTTTCATAAACATTTTTGTGTTAATGCTTCTGAACTCTACAAACCTAGGGAAATATGTGCTGTTTTTTAGCAGATTGCTGAGCTGTGCTTGTGTGTTTATTGATATCTCTGCATGCCTGTGTGTATTTGGCACATTTGTGAGTGTTTATGTACAGGGAAGAAGGGTTGGCCAGTGTAATGTGTGAAGTAGTGAGGAAAGTAACTCAGGAAATTAGCTACATAATCACATTAGTGTGCATTTTTGAAGCATACTGACTTCAGCAGAGCAAGAAGTGGCCTCTTCACGGAATACTGGATTTCTTTACCCCGATTAGCCTAATCTGCCCTGACTGTTGCTAAATCTGACTGTAAATGAAATTGTTTTATTCTTTAGGTCATGCAGGTCTTGTAGTGAGACAAATTTGTGTTTAAAACAAATGGACGCATTTCAGTTGTTTATCCTGTGGCGTGCCTAAATATATATTTGCTTTTTTGTGCTTGAACATAAAAAAATAAAGCATGCGTGTTTCATTTTTGTTTTGCAGCCTTGTCCAACAGCCGTGGAGAATATTTACTCAATGGAGATTTTGTGGTCAGTATGTTTAAAAGGGAAGTCAGAGTAGGGAATGCTGTTATTGAATACAGTGGCTCTGACCATGTTATTGAGAGAATCAACTGCACTGACCGCATAGACGAGGAGATTGTTATCCAGGTAATATGACTTCGATGAATCGAGTTGTTGTCTTACGTTGTGAAGTCTTACAACTTCACATTTTAACAATGTGTTAATAATTTCTAACATCATACTTTTGGTCTATGTGTGATCTTTTCCAACTAGGTGCTATCCGTCGGTAACCTCTACAACCCTGACGTCAGGTATTCCTACAACATTCCCATAGAGGACAAACCTCAGCAGTTTTTCTGGGATGCGTACGGCCCGTGGCAGGATTGCAGTCTTTTGTGCCAAGGTGGGTGTGAGAGAAGCAACAAATATTTTTTGTGAAGCATTTGCCAGGAACGTCAGTTTAGAATTTGGTAAACTTGAACCAGACGTTTAACGCTGGCAGGGTCGTCCAGTTCAGTGTTTCTTGGAAATTTGGAGAATGCAATGAGGAACTTTCTTTCTTCTTTCTTTGTCCAGATCACAAACATGTGTTTGAACTTGTGTATGTCTTGTGTTGTATGTTGTTTGCATCAGGAGAGCGCAAGAGGAAGATCTTGTGCAGTCGTGAGTCAGATCGAGTGGTTGTGTCTGATCAGCGGTGCCATGGCTCTCCCAAACCAGCTGTAATGTCTGAGCCATGCAACACAGACTGTGAACTCAGGTACATGTCGACATGGAGTTAAGTGGCAGTTAAAAGGATGATACACCCAAAAATGAAAATTAACCCATGATTTACTCACCCTCAAGCCATCCTAGGTGTATATGATTTTGTTTTTTCAGACGAATATAATCAGAGTTATATAAAAAAAAGTCCTGGCTCTTCCAAGCTTTATAATGGCAGTGAATGGGTGCTGAGATTTTGAAGTTCAATCAAGTGCATCCATCCATCATTAAAGTGCTCCACACGGCTCCAAGGAGTTAATAAAGGCCTTCTGATGTAAATCGATGTGTTTGCGCAAGAAAAATGTCCATATTTAAAACTTTATAAACCATAATCTCTAGCTTCCGCTGTTGTACACATGTTCACAAGAAAGTGGTGTTCCAGCAGATGATGTTGGACATAGGTGATGAACGCGAAAGCGCAGAGGAGAGAGCAAAATTACGAATTATAAGTACAAAATGAGGATTTGTAAAGAAAAATGTTGGAGGATTTCGATATAAGCCAAAAGAGGAGACTGGTTTTCCTTTGCTGTAAACAAAACTTGCTTACACTACGCCTACGTCCTGCGTCATCCGCTGGCAAGCCACTCTCTCATGAACGCACGTATGGTTATTTAGAGAAAGCTAGAGATTACAGTTTACAAAGTGTTAAATATGAATGTTTTTCTTAAACAAATGCATCTGTTTGCTTCAGAAGGCCTTTATTAACCCTTTGGAGCTATGTGGAGTACTTTTTATGATGGATGGATGCACTTTATTGGACTTCAAAATCTCAACACCCATTCACTGCCATTATAAAGCTTGGAAGAGCCAGGGCATTTTTAAATGTAACTCCGATTGTATTCATCTGAAAGAAGAAAGTCATATACACCTAGGATGACTTGAGGGTGAGTAAATCATGGGGTAATTTTCGTTTTTGGGTGAACTATCACTTTAAGGCATTGATATTGTTATAAAAGATTTCAATTTCTAACACAAGTTTTACAAGTTTTATTGTAGTTTTTTATCACATAAATGCAGCCTTAGTGACCATGAGAGGCTTCTTTAAAAAACAATAAAGAATCAAACTTTTGAGTTATATATATCTTTCAGTATATATATATATTGTAAGGAAACCAAGAATAAGGCTAGATGGGGTTTAACCTTATTGCATTTCTTCATTTTGCAGGTGGCAGGTTGTTCGCAAAAGCGAGTGCACAGCCACGTGTGGTCTGGGCTTCCGGACCTTGTACATTTACTGCATCAAACAGAGCAGGTTAGATGGGAAAACCCAGAAGGTTGATGACCGGTATTGCAGCAGCCAGCGCAAGCCTGAAGACAAGGAGGTGTGCCATGGAGACTGCAACCCTGGAGGATGGGAGTACTCCCCCTGGTCTGAGGTGCGAAAAACCTTATTGGTCTTAAATCAGCTCTTGTTAAATGCCAAATTCTGTCATTAAACTCTAGATGGCACAGGTTGATGGGTCCTTAACGCAAAACTAATGATATTCACAGCGTTAAGCTACCTGGCACAAGCTGATTCGTTCATGTTGCATACACAGCCTGTGAGTTTGCTGCTTTACATTTAAATGCTGGTTGGCATTCACTTAAGCAGTTTGCAGCGCTCTTTCAGACTTTTTCTGAAACCTTCTACATCCCCAGCTCCACCTGAATTGATCAGCTGCGGGTTATTATATATGCTATTTGTGCAGCAGCATGTCTTAAATACTTAACAGCCCTGTATCGGCGTATGTAATGGCAGTAGCAAGTTCCTGTACTTGCTTTGAAGCAGCAATAACCAACGAGAGAAACGTAGCAGATCTATTCTGCCAAGACCATTACCATGCTAAAATCTTCCAAGAGCTGTCATGACAGAAATATATTGATATACTTGGAAGAATGTGGACTGTATATATTTGACATATGACTTACAATGAGAATTTTCTTCTTGGTTATCTAGTGCTCCAGGAGCTGTGGAGGAGGAACACGTCGTAGGAGTGCGGCATGTGGAAAGTCAGCAGAAGCTGATGACGAAAGCAAGTGCAACCCACAAGAAAGGCTCACAGTCCAACCTTGTAATGAGTTCCAGTGTCCTCAATGGAAAACTGGAGACTGGTCCGAGGTAAACACGACCAATGCATCCCTTGAAAACATGGGCAGCATCAAATTTAATCTGAATTTATGCAGACTATTCTTAAACTGTGTGAGTGAAAATCTAATCATCCATCATGACTTATTCTAATGCTAATTTGCAATTAATTTGGCAGTGTTTAGTGACGTGCGGCAAGGGCTATAAGCACCGCCAGACTTGGTGTCAGTTTGGAGAGGAACGTTTGGATGACCGTTTCTGTGACTCATCCAAACCAGATTCGGTACAGGCCTGCCAACAACAAGAATGTGCATCCTGGCAGGTGGGACCCTGGGGACAGGTGAGAAAAACATTATTTTGGTGCATGTCATGTTTAGGTGTGTCAGGTGTTACATGAAGTATATTTGATGCTCATGCCTGTGAAATGGAAAATCAAGTATATTGTGATGAATGCAATATAATTTCCAGGAGTCAGTGCAGTCAGATAGTGTAAACAGATTATCACAGCTGCGGTGTGGGTGGAAATCGAGCACAAAAACTGAACAAGGTTAAGGAGTAGACATAGAACAGCAGTTGGTACTTTTGTGCCGATGTGGAACACATCCTAAACAAACATAACTATGCTGTTTATAAGGTCTGTGGGTCCTTGAAAAGTATTGAAAGTATGTTTCATTTATTTTTCAAAATTCAAGGCCTTGGAAAGTCAAACATCTTAGAAAAAAAAGTTTTGAATGTTATTCACAGATAACATGACTTGCTTCTTTTTAAGCAGCTGACTTAACAGGACTCTGATTCAAAGATGCTTGGCAGCATGTACATTAATAAACTGTTTTTTTTTATTTGCAGTAAGCACTCATCCTGTTTTTCTGTCAGCTGTGCATGAGAATCAATAATCAACATTCAATGGGTGCAATAGACTGTGCTGCTTTAAAACATATGTGGATGCGCAATTTTTTGATTTTGTACTGCCTTTGCAAAGGCGATTATAGACTGATTTCAAAAGATTATTAAAAAGTTTGGGAATGGCAAGGTTTTTAACATTTTTTTTTAAATAAGGCTGCATTTATTTGTTAAAAAATACAGTAAAACAGTAATATTATATTATAATTTAAAGTAACTGTTTTGTATTGTAATATATGTAGGCGTTCAAGTGTGTAGTGCTGAAACCCTATCGTAATTGTTAAAATGGTCACGGATCAGCGGTCTCCAAGTAAAACTGATCGTGCAGACCAAACTGTAAGTCGTAGAGACTTGAAACTTGGAAGGGTTGGTAGTACTCACAACGCCAACAACATCACCAAGGCTTGCCCCAGTCGGCCTGACGGGGGCGCTACAGCAATTAAAAGTACAAAATTGTTTATAACACCTAAACCATCAGTCGCAGGCTCAACTGTCTTATGTTATTGGAATCCTTGGCCGCCAAAAGGTTTGAAAGGGGCAAGGCCACTTTTAGTAAAATGCCTATAACTCCTGAACAGAATTAGATATCTTGCCAAACTCAGAACACTTATGTAAGAGCCCAATCTGAGACCACAGGAAAAAATTGCAGAGCTTGGCCACTTGGTGGTGCTACAAGAGGGAAAAACATAAAAATGGCTATAACTGTGCAACTGTTCGTCCTATCAACATTAAAATTGGTGTGCACGGTCTTGGTCCGAAGTGTCACAAGTTTCTACAAGGACATTTGCGTAATTCAAAAAACATGGCTGCCATTGCCCGATGAATTTTGAGAACCTGTTAGACAAAGTTAACAGAGGCAGATCGGAATGAAACTTGGTGGGCCTGTTCGACTCATGGCCCTAAAGGTCTGAAAGAAATTTGAAATAAATCGCCCACTAGGGGGCGATATCGCATTTTTCAAGGGTGCAAATGATTGTACATTGTGCAGTTTTTTGTACATACACACAATGTTTGTATCATACGATAGAACTCCTTATTCCGGGCAACTTTGCTTCTAGAACCACCGCTGTCAATCGGATTGTTTGTTAAATGACTGAGAAGGTGTAAAAAACCTACTTTTGTGAACTAGTCCTAGGTTTGTCGCTAAATCTGGAAAGAAACACTGCAGTACAATTCTCTGGACTCTCTAGGCCAATAACTATCAAAAAATGTTGAACATTTCCCTTTGGGAAGCTATAACGAGGTCCAAAATTTACCCAAAATCCTATAAAACCTAAAGGAAAACTCAAAACTTCACAAAATTTGCTGAGCACATGCGACAGGTGATTCTAAACAAGCATGCAAAGTTTTAAGGGGGTCGGATCACATCTGGTGCTATAACAGTAATAACTATGGTGAATAACCTATGGATTTACCAAAAACTTTTCTTAGAATTTTTAGATGAACAGTGTTCAAAAGACAAGCATTTAGTTCAAAAAAAGAAAAAAGGGAAATTTCTAATTATTGAATATAATTAAATCAATTATACAATTGAGCAGAATGTGCTGTTAACATTGTTTTAAGCTTTTTGTTACAAAATTCATCTTTATTCTTAAAACTTGCAGACACCATGTGAATACCATCCATTCATGGATAACCTGTTTTCTATCCACTTGAGCAGTTTATGCCTGTCTTCAGAAAAGCAAAAAGTTTTTTTCCAAAGATCTCCCGAGGGGAATCATACAGTTTGTAGCGTTTGTGTGGGCAAACTATCTTTAAGTCCTAAAGTATGATAGAGATTAGACATCACTCTTGCATAGATTAAGCAATCATGATAAATGCATGTTTGAGGTGCTTTACTGAAGCATATGCGATCTAGCTGCAAATGCTGCTGCACGAGCTTGACCTTGTTGCAGGCAAGTCAGCGATGAGGAAAACAGATAAAGAAAAGGAGAAGGGTGGACAAACTACTGGCCCATGTCCCAGGTTGCCCATGCGGGTGCTTATCACATCTGTGCTGGACTGATGCCAGCAGGCGAATAGTATACAGTCTTAAATTTCAATTTATTCTCTTGGGTAAATCATAGGCATTGCTGTGTAACATTAAATAATATACTGTCCCTAACTAACCTCCATTTTATTTGCGTGTGCAGTGTACCACCACATGCGGCCCAGGCTATCAGATGAGAGCTGTGAAGTGTGTGGTTGGCTCATACGGCTCTGTCATGGATGATTCTGAATGCAATGCAGCAACACGTCCAACCGATACTCAGGTAGGAGCATTGATCTCTAACATTCACAATTAAAGGGACTTATCACCCAAAAATTAAATTCTGTTATTAATTAATCACCCTCATGTCGTTCCAAACCTGTAAGATATTTTCGATGAAATCTGAGAGCAACGCATCTGACACGTTCAAGGCCCAGAAAAGTAGTAAGTAGGGATGTAACGGTTTCAAAGCGAAGTGCACACTTCGTTCAGGCAATCAGCTCGTGATCCGGTGTTTTCCACGCTTCAGAACGGCTCAGTTCACAGTAAATGCAGTGAACTTGTTTACTACATGTGCTGTGAGTTTAGTGCACGTCTGGGAATGCAGCAGCTATCAGTTATGCTTTATTTTATTTTTTTCTGGTTCAATACAGTCAATACAGTTAGGGTATGTCGAAAAACTCCCATCTCGTTTTCTTCCCCAACTTCAAAATTGTCCTACATTGCTGCGGAAGTACCAAATCAGTGTTTACAAAGTGAACATGCGAAGAAGATCAAACGCCCTTTACAAAAAAACCTAAAACAGCGATGTAGGACGATTTAGACGTTGAAGAAGAAAACAAGATGGGAGTTTTTCGAGATACCCTAACTGTATTGACCCGGATTACACAGACTACGCATGCACATCGCTGAGAATAGACAAGACAAGCATTTGAGGTTAAAATATGTGCTGGAAGTGGACTTCTCCTTTAAGTTGTCTTAGTTAAGAACATGGGTTGGAGCTAAGTGCATTAGATAATAATTTAACTTTAAAATTTTTTTCATTTTTAGGTGAACTGTCCCTTTAAATGATTTGTTTGCATTGTTATTTACTTAGTTTAATTTACCACCAGTCATTTTTGGAGGTATTATGTTAATAACTATGCAGTCATTTGAAGAGAGTTGTTGTCTCTTAGGTATGTACATTACCTAGGTATTATTTAGTAGTTTCACACCGTCCTGGAATAAGAAACTGGAAAGGAGAAAAGAAAGTACATGCAGGTACAGCCTGAAACGCAGGAAGGAAGTTTCCCACCCAGCATATTTATCACCTGCACTCAATAAGGCCTTGTCTGAAGGAAAAGCATGGCTCTACACACACACAAACACATGCTGCATCAGGTCATTAATAACAGATTAACCTTAAAAGGGTTCCCATGGTTTGAAATATGGAAATACCAGGAAAATTTACATTGTAGTTGTTTTTTTTTTAGGGCTGTAAAAGCCATAGCAATTGATTCAATCTTGAAAATCGCTATTATATTTTAAAAGAATACTTTTAGTGAAGTTTTTATACTTTTTGTGAGCGAATCAGTGAGTCAGTGAATTGGCTAAATAGGTACACAAATCAATGTATTAATCTGAATTAGAATTTTTTTTATTCACCAATAATCATAAATGACTGGAAAGAATAAAGTGTGGGAAGCCTGTATGCGTGTGTGCACCTTTAGCTCGTGTGTTTGCATGTGTAGTTTTTGTCAGGTTGAATTGTTATAGTTATAATGTCTATATACTTCCACTACAGATTTATGTTTAATAGTTTTTTAAGTTCATTTGCAGTCATCTGGATCTTGACTTTATCTACTTAACAATCTGCACATACCTGCAAAATTACATTTACCCCGTTCCCCCTCCCCCAGTGTAATTGTGCTGCAGAGCTGGAGTGGCTGAACGCTGCGTTTCACAGAGTATTTTATGAACTTTCCTGAGGCATTGGTTTTATAGAGCTTCATTTTCACAAGGCTTTTAGGAGATGAAAGAAAGAGCACTTTTTCCCACCATCAAGCCAACCAGGTTGATAAAAGCCTAAGAACATGTATAGAAAAGACGTATACTGTAATATACACTATAAGAGAAAAGAATTTAATAAATAAGGGATATCGTACAGTCAGCCGGATTATCGCAAAATAAGCCCAGGCAGGATGATCGCGACCGGGACGCAAAGTGAAAGGATCTTGTATCACCCTGAAGGAGTTTATTTTATGATAATACCAGGATGACTGTACATTATCCCACATATTACACAGTTTCTTACCAGCAATTTTCATTTGAGTTGAAATTATTCAGTTAAACATTCAATAAAACGGTCAGTTGTACTATAGAGTCTTTATACAAAACTATTTGACCACAGAATGCCATGACTGACCAATCAGAGTCAAGCATTTCAGAGAGACATATAAAATGATTGGCGAAGGCAGAAAGCGAGGGGGAATAAGTGGAGGTAGGCGGGAGTGTGAGAGAGTCAGGAACCGAAAGGAGGGATACGGCAGACAGAACGAGAAAGCTGGAGGCCCCCTGGTTTTAAATCCTCTATTTGCCGTAAGGCGCAGTGACCCGGAACAAGTGATTCCAGCCAGTCAAGCATAAATCAAGCACACTGGCTCCAGCCATGAAGCCTTACCGGCCTCACCCCTAGAGTCACGGATCTTCATTACTGAAAATTGATTGTCCTTCCCCACTTCCTTCCACTTCCACAGGACTGTGAACTCTCGCAGTGCCCTGTCACTCATCCTGTTGCCCCAGAGACCAAAGTGATGTCACATCCTGGGCATAAAACACAGTGGCGCTTTGGATCTTGGACACAGGTACGTTCTTGATGATGTTATGTATGTGAACTACTATTAGTAGCTAGATGCTGTAGTAGGTTCTGTAGATATTCTAAAATGGTTGTTCTTTACAATAGTGCAGCGCCACCTGTGGAAAGGGCACCCGGATGCGCTACGTAAGCTGCCGTGACCAGCAGGGTGGAGTAGCAGAGGAATCAGCCTGCTCCCATCTTCCAAAACCTCCTGCTAGTGAGGTTTGCTCCTCAGTGCCGTGTGGACAGTGGAAGGTTCTGGAATGGACTGCGGTAAATAAAATATAGCTTTTTTATTTTAATGTAATGTCTTGATTGTTTTTAAACGTTATTTTATTTTATTTTATTTTATTTGAATTAGCCTAACTATTTTTATTTTATTTTATTTCATTTAATTTTTTTATTTTATTTCATTTTATTTCATTTAATTTTTTTATTTTATTTCATTTTATTTCATTTTATTTTATTTTATTTTATTTTATTTGCCTAACTTTTAGGTTCTGGAATGGACTGCGGTAAATAAAATATGTTTTTTTTATTTTTTTTTTATTAATAGTTAGGAAAAAAAATAAAAATAAAATAATTTTATTATTATTATTACTATTATTATTATTTTTTTATTTAATTTTTAAAAATTATTATTATTTTTTATTATTATTTTATTAATAGTTAGGAAAATAAAATAAAATAAAATAGTTATTTTTATTATTTTTATTTTATTATAAAATATACCTTTGTATTTTATTTTATTTTATTAGCTTAACTATTTTATTTTATTTATTTATTTATTTATTTTTGTTTACATTTTTAATTAAATTTTATATATATATATTAGCATAAATATTATATTCCTAAGCAGGAAAATCTGACTTTTTATACTGGGGAATTCACATGGTCAGTGTCACAAATGTACATATTTATCTACCTATAAATAGTGCAAAATATTAAATTAATAATTTACTAATTCATTTATACATACATACATACATACATACATATTTCAAAATCCTAAAATATTTTGTTTATTTTCAAGTTTAAATGACATTTTTTGGTCTCAGACATTTGAACATTCACAATATATATGTGCAATATTAACATGCCACTGTGTTAACCAGCATTCTTTCAACACTGCAAGTATTTGTATTTTCATTCACAGCTGTTCTGCAGCCGAACTTCATAGACTACTGACCTTGATCATTCTGCTCTCACTCTGGTTTTTAGAGCTCAGTTGTAATCAGAAACTGATGAGAGTTCATTTTGTGTGCAGATGGGCTTCGGTGTGCATACTTTTCACATTTATACAGGAAGACAAGAATTACTATGGAGTAACTGTATTTCTCTAGCCAGTGTCCTGCTTTTTAGCTTTTAAATCAAGACTTTCCAGTATCTGAAATATCATACTGAAGATCATACAAAAATCCTACCATTTCGTAGCTTAATAGTTGTTTTAAGCAGTGTGTTTTCTGTATAATCATGTGTGTGGGTGTGTGTATCTGTCTGTATTTACAGTGCTCCGTATCCTGTGGTCAGGGTACGACTACGCGGCAAGTAGTGTGCATGAACATCAGCGATCAAGTTGTGGACATGAGTGAGTGTGACCCAGATGATCAACCAGCAACAGAGCAGGAGTGTGCCATGCCCCAGTGTCCGTCTCGCTCCAGCGACCACGGGGGCTTTTCACCAAACCCCGATTCTCGGAAAAAAACAGTTTCCACCGGACGAACTGACCGTAACAGACCTGGCAGACCCCAGTTGTATCAATGGAGGACTGGACCATGGGGAGCGGTAAGTACCTCTAAAAGTAATCACGTCTCTGATATTTGATGTACTCCAAATACTAGTCCTATTACAGACCTTTTGCAAACTCAGGAACAGAATGACATCTAAGGTGTTGATCTCACCAGTACATGAACTCTAAGTCATCCAAGCAGCAGCATTTCCTCTTTCTGATAAATGCTGCTGTTTCCTTCATGATATCAGTGCTTTAAATAGTCTGCAGAATTCAAAGAAAAGCTAAATATTGTGCAGTATTTAGGAAGCTCTTCCTATTTGGTACGTACTTGAAGACCTTTTGAAAAGTGCTTCCTTTATAGCTATATATAGTTTGTGTCCTTTCAAGTGAGGAATCGAGGAATCTTCTGTGTGTGTGTGTGTGTGTGTGTATATATATATACATATTAGGGTTGTCAGTCGATTAAAATATTTAATCTAATTAATTACATAATGTGTCGATTAATCTAATTAAACGCAAAATAAATTTGTCCATGAAAATACCCACAAAAGATTATTTAAAGCTATTTTTGTGTTAAATGAGAAAGTATCAAGTAGACATTACAAATTTGAACTTTAGAAAGAAATGTTTTATTTGATTATAATTTATTACATACATATAATTTCTTACACATAAATGTAAACTATGGAACATAAAAGAAGATAATTTGAGATACATCTCAGTAATTATTGTTCATATAATGAAAGTCGTTGATAACCAAAACAGCTTTGTTACAACAGTCTTCAAAATACTTTTTTTTTATGTTCCACAAAAGGTTTGAAATGACGTGAGGGTGAGTAAATGATGACAGAATTAATTTTTTTTTAGTGAGCTATCTATTTATTTATTTATTTATATGAAATAATACTCTAAATAAAAAACTAAATCTGCCAGCAGGTGGCGGTAAATGTCTTTATGAGTCATTCACTCATTCGATTCGATTCGTTCAAACGGCTGATTCATTCAGGAATGAAGGAAATGGCTCTCTTTATGAATGGGCCTTTGAATCATTGATTCACACGATTCGTTCAAAACGCAGATTCATTAAGAAACTAAACAACGCAGTGTTGCTTGGAGGTTGCGCAGCAGTTCTGCTATGGCTTCAAAGGTAATATGTTCTCTGTAAAATTGACCAAAAACACATAATGTAGTGTTTAAAATGTAACACAATATCAACTTCTTTTTTACTGAACTGTTGTATGAAATCACATTTAAGCTTGTGATAAATCGGGACAAAATCAGCACTAGTGTCATATTGCTCTTGCTGCCCGTGTGATATTGTGTGATATGTGATATTTATAAATATGAGACAAAACACATACAGGGACATTTTTTTGCACCAATATCTTGAATTTTAGGGCATAACTGCATTTATGGAGTTGCCCTGCATCATATTTGTCAACAGTCAACTGTATAAAATATAAGATGTTGCACAGGTCTGGGAGCGGCAGCGCGTTAACTGCATTAAAATATTTTAATTGCGTTATTTTTCGTAACTATTAATTAATGCGTTAAACTGACAGCCCTAATATATAAATATATATATATATATACTGCTGTTAATTGATTTAAAAAATTAACAAATTAATCACATTGTTTCTGCCATTCAACAAGTTGGAAATATACAGAAATTGAACAAAGTTATCAAACACTAAATTCGAAATTAAATATAGATGAATCATTAAAGTTACAAAAGTTATTGGTTTTCTCTTTTTTTCTTTTGTTCTTTGATAAACAGACGTCACAGCATCTGGGTTGTTAGCTTATTTGGCTGCTATTATTTTAAGAGCCGCCCCTGCTGAACGTGACGTGGATCTGCTTGTAGTTTATGAAATGATACAGACTACAGCGCTTATGTAAAACATCAAGACACCATACCATCAAGAGTCAAGAGTATATTAGTAAGCTAAACTATTAATGAAACAAAATGTCATTTAGTTCCAGCATTTTCAAAAAAAAATCGGAATACCTGCTTTTTGATTCTCAGTCATAATCTTTCTCATCAAAGGACTCAGTGTTGGTCAGTGTTTATGCATTGACGTATATTTTCCGCCAAGGCTAATGGGATGTGAAATTGGTCCATTGCAAATGTGCTAGCTAGTGTAAGTGATTGTGTGGAAGGTGCGTGTGGCCCTTCTCTCATTATATAACTTCTGTTTCTCTTTCACATCTCTCAGTGTTCAAGTACCTGTGCTGGAGGTTTCCAGAGGCGTGTGGTGGTGTGTCAGGATGAGAACGGCTACCCTGCCAACAGCTGTGATGAAAGCACTCAACCCATAGAGCAGCGCTCCTGTGAGTCTGGCCCCTGCCCTCAGTGGTTCTCTGGCAGTTGGGGAGAGGTAAGAGCTCTGAAATCAACTTATTTTATTTTATTTTATTTTATTTTATTTTATTTTATTTTATTTTATTTTATTTTATTTTATTTTATTTTATTATTTTTTGACTGATGCAAACCAATTGATTATTCTATGATTTAAAAAAAAATTGCTACCAATACTGTCATACCACCCAGTTTTACTCTCTCTGGTAAATAATATTTTTAAAAAATTCTGCATTTATAATTTTATTTTATTTTATTTTTTATGTTTTATATTATTTTATTTTTATTTTATTTATTATATATATATATATACTGCTGTTAAAAAGTTTGAGGTAAATAAGATTTGTTTAAAAAGTAATAATATTTTAATATTTTATTCAGAAAGGACACATTAAAATGATTAAAAGAGACAGTAAAGATATATATAGAAATATTGCTACCAATATTGTCATACCACCCAGTTTTACTCTCTCTGGTGAATTATATATTTTATGAATTTATTTTTTATATTTATAATTTTATTTTATTTATTTTTTTATGTTTTATATTATTTTATATATATACTACTGTTAAAATTTTTTATTTTATTTTATTTTATTTTGACTGATGCAAACTTATAGATAAGATTATTTTATGATTTAAAAAAAAAAATTACCAATTTTTTGGTAACAACCTACCAGTATACCAAAATTATTTGATTTGATTTATATATGCTATTATATATATATATATATATATATATATATACTACTGTAAACAGTAGTAAGTCAGTAAGATTTGTTTC
>JAHKKF010535954.1:0-12875 GCA_019740295.1 Labeo calbasu
TATATATATATATATATATATATATATATATATATTAACAAGCATAATTTTAAATATACAAAATTTCTTCTTCTTCATAACAATAATAAAAAAAATAATAGTAATATTAAAATGTATATTGTAACTATATATGGTATGTCTTTTTGTTTCAATATGTAATTTTACAATAATAATTTGTAATTTATATTTCTAATTGTTTATTATTATATGTAACATTTTTTTTTTTAATTTATGGTACTTCTAATATGTTTAAATTGATAATAAAATATACTACTTTTCTCATCCTGGTTGCAAAAACAATGGTGTGCTGTATAGTTGGATATCAGATGTCAGCCAATGACAGCTTGTCAGCTGCTTAATCAAAGCGTTTTATGAATCTTTCGTCTTCGGCAGATGAGGACACGATGGTGTAAAGGCACCCAAATTAAAGTCTGCCTTTAATTTTCATGAACTGAACAACCAGAGGAAAATTGCTGTCACAAAAGAGCCTGAATCAATTATGCTTCCTTGTGTGGAGACGTTGAAGAGAGCAGCTCCGGCAAACAACGCTTGATATTTGGCTCTGCTACGAGATGGAGCGATGCCCCTGAGATCAGTCAACCTGATGGTGGAAAGACAGCACGTCAGACTGAGATGTCCATATGCAGACAATCCCTTATCCCGCTTTAAAAAAAATGAGAAAAGACTGGCTCCTCAGTGTCCCAATATGCTCTTCACTGCAAATTGCTGTCCATCTGTCTTGGCAACCTCCCACATCTGGTATGATAGAAGCCATCTGTGGCCAGTGTGGGTCTGTGCATGCACGTTTTGGTCCGCATGCGTGCGATCGAGTCTGTGTCTTTGTGTTTGTCAAGACAGATGTCTCCACGTCACTTCGTATTTCCTCACTCTGTCTTGTCGTGGACTCAGGGAGCTGTAAAGATCATGGGTTTGACTGGCTCTCAGTGTCCTCTGAGGAACAAGAGCTGTTTGTCTCTTCACTGAGTCATGGACACATAGATGGTTTGCTTGCTTCCAGGTTTGACCACAGGTCAGGAAGGCATTTGAGAATTCATATGACACATACACTCACATGTCACTCCTCTTGAGAGTGTCTATTTTTGACATACTGGAAGAGTATATATCTATAAAATGGATATAGGCTACATTATTAAAAAAAAGTTCTTTATTGGCTCGATATATGGTTAGATATATAAAAGGTTATAAAAGGAGGTTTTTGCAATGGTGGCATAGAAAAACTATTTTGGTTTCCCTTCAGTGAACAGTTCTTAAAGGAGTAGCTCACTTCCAGAACAAAAATTTACAGATAATGTGCTCACCCCGTTGTCATCCAAGATGTTCATGCCTTTCTTTCTTCAGTCCTGAAGAAAATATGTTTTTTTGAGGAAAACATTTCAGGAATTATCTCCATATAGTGGACTTCAATGGTGCCTCCGAGTTTGAACATCCAAAATGCAGTTTAAATACAGCTTGAAAGGGCACTAAATGATCCCAGCCGATGAATAAGGGTCTTATCTAGTGAAACAATCTGTCATTTTCTAAAAAAAAAGTAAAAATTTATATACCTTTTAACCTCAAATGCTTGTCTTGTCTAGCTCTGCCATGTGCATGCACACTCTGTGTAATCCGGGTCAATACAGTTACACTCTTAAAAACAAAGGTGCTTCAAGCGATGCCATAAAAGAACCATTTTTGGTTCCACAAAGAACCATTCAGTCAAACGTTCTTTAAGAACCAATTCTTGCTTACCTTTTTATAATCTGAAGAACATTATTTGCCACAAAGAACCTTTTGTGAAACAGAAAGGTTCTTCAGATGTTAAAGGTTCTTTATGGAACGATTTAGACAAAAAGGTTCTTCTATGGCATCGTGAAGCACCTTTATTTTTAAGAGTGTAGGATATGTCGAGAAACTCCCATCTCATTTTCTCCTCCAAATTTAAATATTCCTGCATCGCTGCAGAAGTACCAACCCAGTATTTACAAAGTGAACATGCAAAGAGGGTCAAACTCCCTTTACCAAAAGCGGTAAAACAGCGATGTAGGACAATTTTGAAGTTAGAGAAGAAAATGAGATGGGAGTTTGTCTTGAACCGCAATACACAGAGTTCACGCAGAGCTAGACAAGACGAGCATTTGAGGTTAAAAAGTACATAAACTGTCATTTTTTTAGAAAATAACTGATCGTTTTGCCAGATAAGACCCTCCTTCATCGCATAGGATCGTTTAGAACTCTTTGAAGCCGCATTTAACTGCATTTTGAAAGTTCAAACTCGCAGGCACCAGATGTCCACTATATGAAGAAAATTCCTGAAATGTTTTCCTCAAAAAACATAATTTCTTTACGACTGAAGAAAGAAAGACATAAACATCTTGGATGACAAGGGGGTGATTAAATCATCTGTAAATTTAGTGAGCTTCTCCTTTAAAGAACCATTATTTTCTTTGTGTTAATAACATATGAAAGATCTAAAGAACCTTTTCCCACTATAAAGAACCTCTTGTGCAATTCAAAGGTTCCATAGATGTTAAAGGTTCTTAATGGAACCATTAATGTTAATAAAGAACCATTTTTTTAAACAGTAGAACCTTTCCATTAGACATGTGCCTGAATAGTGAATCCGTATTCGGAAAGGCACAGAAAACAAATAACAAGTTCTACGGAGCCACCAAAGGGACCAGCGTTGCCAGATTGTGTGGTTTTGAATTTGATTTTGACGGGTGGACAAAATTTGGGCTGGTTTGGGGTCTGTTCACTGAAAGGTTCAAAATGGTTCTTCTATAGCACTGCTGTAAAAAAAAAAAAAAACATATTTTTTTTTAAAGTGTAGCTAGAAAGAATTTGATGAGAAATATTTTATATTGATATACTGAAATCTTTTCTGAAATTCTAGTTGAGATGTGAGAGAAAAATAAAGATGCACAAAAGTTTCCATTTAATCACATAATAGTCTAGGAGAAACAATAAAGATCCCACATCCTTAAGAGACCTAGCAGAATGCAATCTGGTGTATTAAAGAAACTTGAGTCCAGGATGTTCCACTCCTGGAGCGTATGTGCATGTCACAGTCAATTTTGAAGGCCAAACACTGATTTAATGTCGCCCACGCTGTCCTGCCCGCTCCAATTTAGTGAGTCCACAGAGGATGTCAGTTTGTCAGCATTGTTATAGGATAAGGTTCCTTAATTTGTCTTGTTCGATTGTGCCTTGTACGTGAGGATAAGTTGGTAAACAGATTGTTATAAATAAAATAATAATTATTTAAAGTTATAATTACATTTAAACTGTATTATTTCATTATTATAAAAAATAACAGGTTTAATAATAAATAATACATTTATTTTTTTAACCTACCAATAAAATAAAAATATTTTTAATTTCTATTTCTTTTATATTTTTCGATTTATATTATGTTTTGTGAGGTAAAGATGTTTTAGTAATGGCTAAAATTCACCTGAAGGCTTGTTTCTCAGCAATAAAGCTGTATGAAGTCTGTCAAGGATGTATTATGGATTGCCCAGTGACCCGAAGGTCGCACAGCCCTGAGACGAAGTATGCTGAACACCAAGGCCCTTTGTACACAAGGACCATGATTTGGACCTGAAGCCTGTGCCAATGAGATATGCATCTTTGACTTCAGGAGATGCTGTGAGATGGAGGGGATACAATTGCTCTTTGTCCGGCCTGTTCCAATTACTGCCCTTCAGAAGCACTAATGCAGTAAGATAAGAAGGTCAGCAAACAGCCAGTATCATGTAATTGACTGATGGACAGTTTAATTCACAGGAATCGAATCTAATCCCTTCTAGTCACAACCATACAGTCGCTATCTGAGTATGTGGAAAATGACAGGATATTTCTATACTCATTTATCTTAGGCCGTCCAAAACCTTCTTGTGCGGTGTAAATGAGAAAAGTGCTCAGCAAATGAAAATTCTTTTAAAATGATACTCATTTCTGTGTCGTTCCAATAAGTTTTTATGATAATGTATGGTTATGTTACCTTGAATATGCAGACAAAAGCTGAGTACTTTTAGAAATACTTATTTGGAATTTTAGGTGCAAATATCGTGCCCACACACTCACACAACCACACAGACATGTGAATGTGACTTTTAATCACAAATCATCTGATAAATATTGGAGTAGCAGAGTTCATTACTTGTTAACAAACTAATAACTGTCATAATGGTTTGACATAAAGTCACTGTGCTTTTATTCACAGCAGGTCAAGGTTGTGGGAAGCCTCCATCTAGCTTTGATCCAACTTTAATCATCAGCTTAATTAGCCAAATGAGGGTTGTTTTTCACAAATGATAGAACAGTTAATGGATTTTTGGAAAAACGCTAATATTTGCTGAAATTCAGGGTTTCAAAAACAGCGGTGGTAAAACTTTTAAGAGGAAAACAGAAAAAACGTGTCATGACAGGGAGCCTTCATAGACTATGGCTTACCACTCTAAACAAGGGGTCATCTTCTGCTTGTTGGATTTTAGATCCAATGGATCAATAAATAGCTATATTGCTAGAAGGTACTGATTTTAAGGCACTGGACTTAAGAGGGCAAATGTCCTCATGAGTTTAGACTCCGCTCTTGGTAAAAAAAAACAAAACCCAAGGCTTTCAACCACAAATTAAGCATTTAAAATTACTGCATAGAGGGGTAGGTGCAAATTTGAGGCTCTATTATTGTAAGTCTACTGTGTCCCAACCATGATGGCAGAGTGGTTTTAACCATTGAACTTAAGATCCAGTGGGCAAATGTCCTTGTGGGTTTGAGCCCCACTCCTGGTAACAAAACTGAGGCTTTCAACTTGGTATTTTAAGCACAATTTAATTTAAAATTACAGCAGTGCAAATTTGAGGGTCTCTTACAGAGCGCTTTGTCCTGACCAGGATGACTGAGTGGTTAAGGTGTTGGACTTAAGATCTAGTGGACCAATGTCTGTGTGGGTTCACACCCCACTCCTGGTGAAATTGAGGTTTTTAACTTGATACACACAAATTAAACATTTAAATTTACACCATAGAGGAGTACAGTAGGTGCAAATTTGAGGGTCTTTAATGGGTCAAGCTGTCATGTAGTGACTAGGATAGCCTGAGTGGTTAAAGTGTTGGATTTAAGATCCAATGGGCAAATGTGCTCGTTGGTTCAAACCCCACCCCTGGTAACAAAAGTGAGGCGTTTAAAGTGATGTTTAAACACAAATTAAGCTTTTTAAAATACAGTGCAGATGAGTACAGTGGGTGCACATTTAAGGGGCCCCTTACAGGTCAAGCTGTCATGCAGGGACCAGGAGTGGTTAAGGCGTTGGATTTCAGATCCAATGGGCAAATATCATTTGTGGGTTCAAACCCCACTCCCGGTACTAAAATTGTGCCTCTCAACTTAATGTCCTTGATGTTTAAGCATTTAAAATGACAACGTAGAGTAGCAGGTGCAAATTTCACAGGCTCTTAGACGAAATGCTTTGTCCAGTTCAGGATGGCCAAGTGGTTAAGGCGTTGTATTTAAGATCCAATGGACAAATGTCCTTGTGGGTTCAAACCCCACTCCTGGTAAAAAAAAAAACTGGGGTGCTCAACTTAATGTTCTTGATATTTAAGCATTACAGGACACAATGCCTTGTCCAGACCAGGATGGCAGAGTGGTTAAGGTGTTGGACTTAAGATCTAATGGACAAATGTTTATGTGGGTTTGAACCTCCTGGTAACAAAACTGTTGCTCTCAATTTAATGTCCTTGATGTTTAAGCGTTTACAATTACAACATAGAGTAGCAGGTGCAAATTTGGGGGTCTCGTACAAGGCTGGAAGGCTGAGCAGTTAAGGCATTAGACTTAAGATCCAATGGACGAATGTCCTTGTGGCTTCAAACCCCTCTCCTGGTAATTAAAGTGAGGCGTTTAATTAATCATTTCAGCATACAGTAGTAGGTGCCTGTTAGAGTGGTAGATGTAATTGCAGGATATAATTTCACATCCTGACCAGGATGGGGGAATCGTTAAGGCGTTGGACCAAAATTGCCTTGTAGGTTCAAACCCCACATCTAGCAGCAAACTTGTGAGTCAATAAACAAATGCAGATAATAATTTCTGCAAATCAGGCATGGTTTGTTCATTCAGTTTTCATGTGTAAAAAATGACCATTCAGAATTGAATTTCAGAAGGAATGGAGGGAAAATAAATTTGCTTGTCATTTGTGAGGTAGATAAGCTTATCTATACACCAATTCGTAGTAGATGTCACAGTCACGTCACTTGCAGCTGCACATGCATAGTGGTGGTAGAAAGGTCATCACTGTTTGCAAACAGTGAATTGGTCTATTGGCATAATGATTCTACAGAATAAAAGACACATTGGAAAGTGACCCTATAGACAACAAATAACATTCATTGCCATTTATTTTGGAAAATAAACCAAATCAGCTGGAACATACTGGCTAAATAAAACATTGTATTTATTGAGAAAGCATCCATCAGGTTTGTGTGATTGCGGAATGGAAGAAGAGATGGTGGAACATAAAGAGAAAAATATTAAAAAAATAAATTCTTTCTTAAAAGTTTTTTTAAGAAGGAAAAGTAATGTACCAGTACAGCAGGTGGCAGAAATGCACCTTAAATGTTAGTTGTCACCCACTATTAAAAAAATAACAAGGAAGAAGAAATCACCTGAAATGGGTTTACCATTTTGTGGAATACATCAGTTTACAGCACCCAACGAGATTCAACAGGACAATTATGGTAAGGCTTTTGGATTTGATGCTTGGATGCAATGTCGAAAAATATTGTATTGTCAGAGTTGATGACTAATTTGTAAATCTGGACTCCTGAAAGGCATAATTGTATTTTGTGTGTAGTAGGGCTGAGTTATGATAATATTGCTGCTGTACAATGGTACTGATTTATTGAAGCTGAAATCTGAACCCTGCCTTGCTATTTCTTATGTGACTGTCCACAAAATAAAGAGCTTACCAGCTGTAGGCCCTATCCATGTGCTGGAGTCCAACTATTTTGAATTCCAGTCAGTGGCTGTAGGTTTGATCCTAAGTAGGAATGACCCAGAGACTACAGTGTAACTGAGGACCTTTTTCTCCAATCACAGTTATGCCCTTTAGCAAGAGACTGAACGTTAGCCAGCTCCATGTTGGCTGTCCTTTAAATTAGTGTTCTGTGAGTTGACACAGATGGGCAATAAATGTGTGCTAACTATCAAGTAACCTTATAGGAGAAGGGCTAAGTAGAAAATACCATTGTGGATTGTTCTGGATGGTTGTTATGAAATAAGCATATGTAGTGGGATAATACGGCATGTTGGGGAGACACACTTTCTTGACTTACGGTGAACGGGCAGCGGTGTTATTTTAGTATCATTGAGATAATAGTATAGTTTTTATTAATAGTTTGAATTAGTTGAATTTTTGTTTTTAACTTTAGTTTCATTTAAAGTTTTGCTATTTTTAATTTTTATGTCAGTTACGGTTGAGGTCAAAAGTTTACATACACCTTGCAGAATCTGCAATGTTAATTATTTTACCAAAATAAGAGGGATCATACAAAATGCATGTTATTTTTTGTTTAGTACTGACCTGAATAAGACATTTCAGATAAAAGATGTTTACATATAGTCCACAAGAGAAGATAATAGTTGAATTTATAAAAAATTACCCTGTTCAAAAGTTTACGTACGCATACGTGTGATTCTTAGTTTGTTGTGACCTGAATGATCCACAGCTGTTTTTTTTTTAGTGATAGTTGTTCATGAGTCCCTTGTTTGTCTTGAACAGTTAAACTGCCAGCTGTTACTCAGAAAAAATCCTTCAGGTCCCACAAATTCTTTTTTTTTTTTTTTTTTTTTTTTTTTAAGTATTTTTGTGTATTTGAACCCTTTCCAACAATGATGTATGATTTTGAGATCCATCTTTTCACATTAAGGACAACTGATGGACTCAGCAACTATTACAGAAGGATCAAATGCTCACTGATGCTTCAGAAGAAACCACAATGCATTAAAAGCCAGGGTTGAAAACTTTTTGAATTTGAAGGTCATGGTAAATTTAACTTATATTGTCTTCTGGGGAACATGTCAGTATCCTCTGTAGATTCTGAAGGGTAGTACTAAATGAAAAAAAATATGATACTTACACAAAATAAGAAAAATGTCCACATCTTAATTCTGTTCAAAAGTTTTCACCCCCCTGGCTCTTAATGCATCGTGTTTCCTTTTGAGGCATCAGTGAGCATTTGAAGCTTCTGTAATAGTTGCTTTAACTGAGTCCCTCAGTTGTCCTCAGTGTGAAACTATGGATCTCAAAATCATACAGTCATTTTTGGAAAGGGTTCAAATACACAAAAATGCTGAAAAACCAAAGAATTTGTGCGACCTGAAGGATTTTTATGAAGAACAGCAGGCAGTTTAACTGTTCAGGATATGATTCCTATACTTAAAGTTGTGGTTTGTGAGTTATGAAGGAAAATGTGAAAAATGTCTCTGTATAAAGCATCTTCTCAGGCTGTTTCTTTGAAATACATCTATAGTTTCGACTCAACGGGCAAGCGAAACATCGAGATGAAGTGAAATGGAAGCAGGCATGTGTGGCTGCAAAATTGACAATAACTCCATGAAATTCTCCAAGGAATGTTTCCAGCACCTTGTTGAATTCATGCCTTGTTGAACTCACAAAAACCTGTTCAGGAGATAAAACACATGCCGCTTGCTTCTGTCTAGCTGTAGTAAACCGCTGACTATTCGTGCACATAGGGTGTGGAATTGTTCCAGTGTAAATGTGAAAGTATATCACAGGAAAAATGCTGAGGTTTAAAAAACCTTCTGACACCCTGTTTCTTGAGTGTGTAATAGCTGCTCTGGATATGTCTTCTTGAGATGTGATGTCTGCAGTATCATCACCTGTCCTCCTCTACTCTGCCCACTGAAGTGGCTAAGCGTTGAAGCTCCTTGAAAAGTCTTTGGCTGCAAAAGCAGAACGAGGCGATTCTCAAATGGTTTTCTGCACGGCGTAACAATTGATCGGATGAGTTTGTAAAGGCTTTTAGTGAGAGAGTTGGTGGTTTACATTGGTTTATGTTGAGTGGAGATGGTGACATGTGCAGTGGACCTGTACTGAAGGAGGTCAAAAGCAGTTCAAAGCCGCTGAACGCTGTTTCCACCGGCCCTCTCACATTTGTGTCTCACTGTATTATTTTAACATGTTGTATATACAGTAACAATGTTCTGTCCTGATATCTTAATTTTCTTGTGGCATTTATACTTCACTCAAAAACAGTGAAGAATAAATGCCTATTTTTGCTTGCTAAAATAATCTAAAGCAATACTGTTGAACATTTTATCATCTTACTCCATATTTAGGGCCCCATGAAATGATTCATTCACGAAACTTTAATTTGTTCTTTTTAATTTTAGTAATAAAAAAACATGTGTGATAATCAGTATCATGAAAAATGTAACATTTAACAACAATAACAATTTATTAAAAGTTTAGCCAAAAAAATTTTTTTGGGCCCTATTTTCTGTTTTCATTTTTCTAGATTCTGTTTAAATAGTTTAGTTAATTTTTAATACACAAAAACATGTCTAATCAATTAAAGTTATAAAAATCTCAACAGTTTTATTTCATTGATTTAATATTTAAGCCATAAAAAGTTTAGAACCCTGCATGTGAAAACCGTTTTATTTTTTTCCTCAAAACTTGTATAGTCAATTAAAGTTGTAAAATTCAACGATTTAATATTTCATTAATTTAATATTTAAAATAAAAAGGCAGTCAAATAAGGGCATAAAACATTAATAATTTAATTTAATCTTTTAAAATGTGATCAAACACAAAACATAATTCCTTTTTTTTTTTTTGGACAACATAATACTGCACAACAGAGGTTTACTTTTAAAATTAAAACATTGAAGAATTATAAGGTATTTTATAAAAATACCAAATAAAGTATGAAGTTGTGACCATGGACCACAATGCCAGTCTTAAGTAGCATGGGCATATTTGTAGTAATAGCCAAAAATTTGTGATTTTTCTTTTATGCCAAAAATCATTAGGATATTAAGTAAGATCATGTTCCATAAAGATATTTTGTAAATTTCCTACTGTAAACATATCAAAACGTAATTTTTGATTAGTAATATGCATTGCTAAGAACTTCATTTGAACAATTTTAAAGGCGATTTTCTCAATATTTTGATTTCTTTGCACCCTCAGATTCCATTTTTTCAAATAGTTTTATCTCAGCCAAATATTGTCCGGTCCTAACAAACCACTGAAAAGCTTATTTATTCAGCTTTCAGAAAAAATAGACCCTTATGATTGGTTTTGTGGTCCAGGGTCAGATGCACTTTTTTCGTATCTATATTGCATTTTGATTAAGCGCACAGCCCTGCTTTTAATTTATTCTTCAAATCTTTATCTTCAGAATTTTGTAACATTCCGTGTTATACTATAAATTCCATTTTTATGACTTGATTCTGCCGTTTTGATCATGTTTTCTGCATCGCATAAACCAAATAGGGCCATAGTGAGATGGCCTTTTTGAATAATTGTACATTTTGTACTATAAATTAGCAAATGCCCATCAGTAGAATACAGACAGAATGGAGTGTCTCTCTCTCTATAGCACTTACTATATGCATTATTTAATCTCAGCCTTTACAGTTCAATAATCGTACGCAGCCATATCACGAATTCGATTCTATTTTGATTTATCTGTTCTGAACCCACATCCTGCCCACATGCACTAGCACTGCTACCATCTACCAGGAAGCTGCAAATCTTAATTGAGAGTGACGGATACAGCTTTAGGACATATCTGCAAGGTCGGTCTTTCCTGTACAGACCAGTTTCTTATTTTCCATGGGAAGAAACTGAAATGACAGGCAGGGAAGGCTACACAGACAAAAACGTCAGGTGATTCGAGTTAAAGTTTGGTACAGTAAACTTTCTCAGACAGGAAAGAGACCCATTAGACGCAATGCCCTGGGGTGCGACATCCTGTTTCTGACATTTGAATATGGCATAACAAGCTACAATTTGGAGTTTAAAGCTCAGAGACTCTGAGTGAAGTGAAAAAAACATGTTTGAAGTTCATGAAGTTCACCTTCTCTTCAGCTTCAGCGTGTTGTTCCTGATTTAACGGGAATAAGGCAGCAGATGTATTTAAAGGCTGCTTATATAAGCTTGTACTGACCAGCAGTACAGGCTCTGGATATGACTGACATTTTATAATTGAAGATAATGCTCGAGTCACCATTAAAAGCCAGTGTAGTTTACTTCTATGTCAGCAGTGATAGAAATAATTCCCCCGGCCTGAGAAGCTCTTGAGAATCCTCAAGTTACATTCATTAGAAATGCTGAGCAGGAGAGAGCTAAAGGATTTCACGGGGTTCAATTCTCCCACGTCCGGATCATGTACCCCCCCAGAGGACCGGCTCGTACATGGCCTTGAACACGCTTCGCAACCCTGTCTCTCAATATAACGTTCTGCATAATCGATATTAGCGCTCTCTATGTCGATGCTGAGATTCTCAAGGACATGATAATTATTTAAATACCACCGTTATATTGATTGATTCATGTGGGCACCTGCAGAAATGGACAGCTTCCTGCTTGTATGATTAGAATAGTTTACCACTGAGATTTACGGCGTTTAGACATGCATCAACGTCCTACCTTTCCTCTTTCCTTTATTTATAAATTTTCCTTCAAATACAGGTTTCAGGTTATTATATTATTTTATTTTAATACACTTTAGATTTACTTTTAAATCAAATTTACTTTATATTTAGTCTTTCGTGTCGGGACTCAGCAATAATTTTGGTCATTTTAAGTTTTTATTTAATGTGCATATTTTTATTTAATTTTTATTTATGTTAGTTAGGATTTATTTTTATATATATATATGTGTGTGTGTGTGTGTGTGTGTGTGTATATATATATATATATATATATGTATGTGTGTGTGTGTGTGTGTGTGTGTATATGTGTGTATACACATACACACACATTGGTTAAAGACGAAAAAAGGGTTTAAGCATAAAAACAGTAAGTGTAATAATGCTTTAAATTGTTGTTTTTCAACCCCAAAAATTAAAAAGTTTTGAATTTTTGTTTTTCTTAGCAAAAATAAATGTCACACATTTTCCCTAATTTACAGAATATACCCACTAAAATGTTATTCTGTGTAACAATCTTGTCAGGCATATTTACAACAAAAATCAATTTATGACATGTCTTTTATGATATTAAAAGACAAATTACTGTCACCCAAAAAACGAATTTAGTTGTAAATTTTACAATTGTTAAAGTTTGCCACTATCCTAGGTTTTGCCCATTTGTCAGTAAGAATTTTTTACTCATTTAAAACACAATAAAGTTTAATATGCTTGCTTATTCTTTTATATATTTTAATATATGTACAAGTCAGAATAAGCATGTTTGAATTTTACATAAATATTGTTACACTGCTGAATGACAATGTAACATTATTTCAACCAAATTGTGACATTTTATTCTCCAAAAACCTTTTTTTACATATATACATCAAAAATATGCACACACACACACACATTTTAAGTAAACACAAACTTTTTTTTGGATGCGATTAATCGTGATTAATAGTTTGACAGCCCTATATAATATAATATATGTAATTTAAAAATTAGAGAAATTAAGAAATTACACTAACTTCCTTCAAGCTTATGCCATTTTTCAAACCATAAAAGCTGTCAATATGTATATATATGTATATATGTATATATGTATGTATATATATATATATATATATATATATATATATGTATATCAAAATGGGTTTAATTGGGTTTGTTTTATATATAATATATATTTATATATAAAACAAAC
>JAHKKF010535954.1:12925-32776 GCA_019740295.1 Labeo calbasu
TATATATATATATATATATATATATATATATATATATATATATATGTATATCAAAATGGGTTTAATTGGGTTTGTTTTATATATAATATATATTTATATATAAAACAAACCAAAATGTAAATGCAGTGGAGAAAAATGCGGTAAAAAATAGGTAAACTGAATCTGCAATGTGAAATTGAATAAAAAATGTTCAGTGACTGAAATTTCAGTACATCCCTAAACTGTTTCAATTTTGGTGCTACGGGTTCAGGGTTGCCAGGTTTTCACAACAAAACCCACCAAATTGCTACTCAAAACTAGCCCAAAACTAGCCTAATTGCATTTCAAGTTGGGTCCCCTGGTAAAAATCTTGTTCCGGGGGAAATTCACTTTTTAGAGGCTAACTATCATGTTTTTGGGGACATTTCAACACGTGGACATGAAAAACAACCCACGGCAACAGTGTTAAAGTAGCCCAATTGTGCGGGAAAACCGTGGACTTGGCAACACTGCATGTGACGAGCTTAAAATGTATGAAAATAATTGTTTTTTTTTAATTATTTTATTGCTGTTTGTTTTTAACTATTTCTTTTTTCTTACTTGAGTTAATTATTTCAGTTTGCAAAAATGTATTTAATATTGTTTTTAGTTTTAGTATGGAATGAAAACCCTTTAGACATCTTTCTGCTGTAGTTTTGTGGCATATAAATGAGCATGTCAGGCAATGTAAAGCCTTCACACAATATGAAAGACAGTTAATCTCAGACTGAGCATGTATGAGCTTCCATAAGCTGGTGAGTTCCCAAGACTCTCGGTTGTCAGGGAGAAATTGTACAAGCTGTAACTGTGTAAGGATTGGCGTGTCCATGTAAATCCATTTTTATCACAGAGGCTCTCATTCTCCCTGTTCAACACCAGCAGCTCATGAAATTCAAAATGGAGTTAGTCACCAAGGAGGTTTTGTATTTGCACAGATTGTACATTACAGTCACAACTAGCATCCAGATATTTTGTGCACAAATTCAATTTTAAAATCAGCTGGAAATCTAAGAGCAGCTTTTATTTGATCTTATTTTCCTCCTGCAATCCACTTATTAGTGAACGATTTGACTTTTTCACAAAAAAGTTAGTTTGTTTTCCATTGTCCACCCTTTAGAATTACACAAGCTGTTTTTTGCTGCTCTACCTTTAAGAGTTATGTAAATGACCTTATTTGTGGCAGGCTAGCAATAGATAACTACTAATAGACATCTCATAAGGGCCTGGGGGCCCAGCTTGCAAAATACTCTCTGAAGGGCCCTCAGCCTTCATTGCATGCACTTGACAATGATCGCAACAAGAAAACCAGCTCTGAGTTCTTAACAAACCTAAAGTTTGCACTCAGACATTAGTCTCAAGTATTGTTCTGGTGAAATATTCATCCAGCCTGAACAATCCATAAGCTCTTGCTGTAGGGATGTGAGGCTCCTTCTGAGCTTGCTGGAGGATGAGGACAGTCTTCAGAGGGTTCTTATTGTCTGTCCAGCCTCTATTCTGCCGGTAAAACTGAATTTCCACAGAAACTTAGTACTTTCGCCAAGACTCTGTCCACCACTGCTGAATTAAGATGTTGTAAACAAAATGTGGACTGTATTTATGCTGTATGGCAAGTCTTTATAAGTGTTCTTCATAAATATTTTATTGCACAGATACAGTTGAGGTCAAATGTTTACATACACCTTGCAGAATCTGCAAATGTTAATTATTTACCAAAATAAGAGGCAACATACAAAATGTATGTTATTTTTTATTATTACTGACCTGATTAAGATATTTCACATAGAAAAAGTTTGCATATAGTCCACGAGAGAAAATAATAGTTGAATTTATAAAAATGACCCTGTTCAAAAGTTTACATACACTTGATTCTTAATACTGTGTTGTTACATGAATGATCCACAGCTTTTTTTTTTTTTTTAGTGATTGTGTTCATGAGTTTGTCCTAAACAGTTAAACTGCCTGCTGTTCTTCAGAAAAATCCTTCAGGTCCCACAATTTTTTTTTTAATCATTTTTGAGTATTTGAACCCTTTCCAACAATGACTGTATGATTTTGAGATCCATCTTTTCACACTGAGGACAACTGAGGGACTCATATGCAACTATTACAGAAGATTCAAATGCTCACTAATGCGCCAGAAGGAAACACAGTCCATTAAGAGCCGGGGGTGAATTGTTWTTTTATTTGAAGATCAGGGTAAATTATTTTGTCTTCTGGGAAACATATAAGTATATTCTATAGCTTCTGAAGGGCAGCACTAAATGGAAAAAAAAGGATATTTAGACAAAATAAGAAAAATGCACACATCTTCATTCTGTTCAAAAGTTTACACCCCCTGGCTCTTAATGCATCATTTTTCCTTCTGGAGCATCAGTGAGTGTTTGATCCTTCTGTAATAGTTGTAAAGTATATTGAATGGGTCTTTTGTTTGTTTTTAATAAATCCAGCTATTATTTTCTCTTGTGGACTATGTGTAAACATCTTTTATGTGAAATATCTTATTCAGGTCAGTAATAAATAAAATATAACACACATTTTGTATGATCCCTCTTATTTTGGTAAAATAATCTTTGAAAAATATATTCAAAAATTTTGAACCTTTCTTGTTGTCCTTATGTGTAATATAATAACTTAGTAGTCCTCACTAGTCCTGTTGTAGCATTGTCAAAAATTATAATTTGTGCGGCTTTAAAAAATCTTTTTGGTTTACATAAACTAAGATAAAATTTGGACCCACACTGTAAAAAACAAAAAACACAATTTGTTGAGTCAGCTTAAAATTGCCTTAAAAGTTTAGTCAACTTGAAATGTTAGATATTTGTGTTTGTTAAACGTAAAAGCTGGGTAAGTAACCCAGCTGCCTTAAAATTTTAAGTTGAATCAACTCAAATATGTAAGTTGTCACTTAGTACAACTTAATATTTCAAGTTGAATAAAGTTGACTGAATTGAAAATTTTAAGACAGCCGGGTAACAAATTATTTTAAGTTGACTCAACAAATACTTTTTTTTACAGTGCATTTCTTAGAAAGAAAAGTCAAAAACCTTTACTTTGAATTAATGCAGGTTTCAGAAGTCTCTGGATAATTTATGAAATGTAATGTGATCATTTATTAAATGATCTTGACAAATCCTCTTGACAGTACAAAGTACACAGAAGATTTATTTATCAATTAATCTTTTGCATTTAGGCCTGCCAGTTTAGTGTGGTGACATTTAGTAATTAATAATAAAACCAACTGTAATTAGAAATGTCCCTGCCTTTGGAGCAATAATGTATTGCTTTTGAATTATCTTCATAAAACTAATATAAAAACAGTTTGTGATTTGATGGTTGAATTTAATAAATTTATTGGCAGATCATCAAATAGATGATTGTATTTAATCACCTAACAGCCCTAGCTGCATTTTTATCACGATAATCTGAAATTGTGGTTTTAAACCCTAACAAATGAAAAGTGTTTCACCCTAAGACTTGACACTGTTGAAGGTTTTATGTTGAGTTCATTGCTCCATTTGGACTTGTACTACAGCTTTTTGCTGTTTATCCACATGTCAGTGCTGCAAAAATACTCATGCCTGATTATCTATTTTGGGGGATGAAGTTCACACAAGCATTTCTAGACCTCCAGCTCACAATTTAGATTTTGCGAATCAGCTCTACCTCATTATAAAAGGCAACTTTTGCCAGTCTATTTTCTAACCTTTCTCCTGGTGGCAGTCATAAATCATATTCTAATCCCAGTGCTGGTAATGTGCAGTCATGATTAAAGAAAATGCTGCCTATAATGGCGATGTGCCGCCACATGCGGAGAGGAAGCCCGTCGACGACCAGGGCCATGCCAGTCTTGGGGATAATGATAATACGAGATGAAATAATGACTTTTCCCACCTTGTCCGTCCCTGGCAGGTAATTTTCTGGAGATTAACTCCGACCCGGAGCACAATTACTGGGACAGAGCAGACAAAGTCCACACAGTAAAAATTTAATTAATGGGAAGAGGAAGCATCATTAAGAACATGTTGGATGGAGACCTGGGGTCGATGAGAGGGAGGTGATTTCGGTTAAAAGCCTACTGGAGGTTCTCAGTTCATATCGCGCAAATGGATTCAGTTTCATTAATTTTTTTTGTGGGTCATTTTGTCATTTGCATTGTTTGGAAATGCGGGAAAATTATAGGCCAACATGTTATTAACAGGTTGTTCTCTTTGCTTTGAGGTTGAAAGTCTGTCGCACGTACTGAATCATGTGTCAGGACATGCAGTTATGGCTCTCATAGTATTATTGTAGAATAGACTCCCAGCAGGAGTTCATCCAAGTCAGACGGGGTGTGCTGAAGCGCATATAATTCGAATTGAATAACAGTATTTCAAAAAAAGATTAAAAGGATAATTCATCCAGAAATGAAAATTGTCATTAATTACTCACCCTCATGTGGTTCTAAATCCGTAAGACCTTCGTTCATCTTTCGGAACACAAATTAAGATATTTCTGATGAAATCTGAAAATGTTCTAACCAATAAACAGCAACGCAACCGACACGTTCAAGGTTTAGAAAGGTAGTAGGGACATTGTTAAAATAGCCATGTGACAGTAGTAGTTGAACCATAATTTTATGAAGCTACAAGAATATTTTTTGAATGTAATTAATGACAGAATTGTCATTTTTGGGTGAATTATCCATTTTAAAGAATTCCCTTTTAATTCCTTTTAAAGAGAAATCATTTTGTGGTTTGTAATATAGTTATCCTTTAAAGGTTCATGAAACCCCAGACTGCTTTTTCTGAGATTTGAGCAGAGGTGTTTGTGTTGCACATCATATATGTTAGCAATGTTAGCATCTGTTAATTTTAATTGTTTGAGAAAACGGGTTAATATTGAGCTTTTTTGCTGTATTTTCATCTTCCGGGTTTAAAATCTACATTGTGCTGACGTCACAGTTTGTGACGTGGCAATGGACTACAGTACTTCGATGACGCATCAATGTCTCATAATTATTCATGAGGCTGCGCATTCTTATCCTATGAGAAGATGCTTTGCCTAATTATTCATGACAGCGCGTGTTGATTTGCTATGACAGACGCTTCAGACTGTGAGATTGCATACAATAACTGAGAGAAACGTTAAAGGATCGAAGGAGACTGTTTTTGTTTGCTTTGTAAGTAGAGTTCAGCACAAACGCGATTCGTTCATAAGGTGAGTGTAATAGCGGTTTTTACAACTCCTTAACGCAACCCGTCAACAGGATTATAAATGCCGCAAAATAAGCCTTAAAAGTTAATAGAGGTGCAACAGCAGGTTCATATATGTTTTCGATGCAGAGTGCAAATGCCTGTGCATTTATTTGTGTTGTTAACTCAATGGGAGTGAAATGAAACTGTCTGAACCGTCTGAACCCAAAGTTCACTCTCTCCCCTCTCCCCCCTCCACGCCACAGCGCCCCACGCCCACTTTTGCAGCATTTTTCAAAAGTGTGGTGAGAACTAATCAGTGCTGAAACAGGGGGGTTTCATGGCCCTTTAATGTGCATGATAAATAAAGATATTGTCTCAAAAGAGAGTCGATTCTAAATCGCTTTGACGAGTCGTCATACTTTCGAATCTTCTGCCTGTTATCGATCTATGTCACTAGGTAACATATTAGCATAATTCCTGCCTGCCTGCAAAATACGAACAGCCTGCCCTGCCCATAAACACTTCTATTTAGTGTGACTACATCATTGCCGAACAAAATCCAGAACAAAAATGTACAGATAATGTACTCACTCTCCTGTCATCCAAGATGTTCATGTCTTTTAGTTGTAAAGAAATTGTGTTTTGAGGAAAACATTTCAGGATTTTTCTCCATATAATAGACTTCTATGGTGCCCCTGAGTTTGAATATCCAAAATGCAGTTCAAATGCAGCTTCAAAGGGCTCTAAATAATCCCAGCCGAGGAAGAACGGTCTTATCTAGTGAAATGATTGGTTGTTTTCTAAAAAATGTATAATTTATATACTTTTTAACCTTAAACGTTCATCTTGTCTGGGGCTGCGTTAACTGTTTTTTTCCGGTTCAAGACAGTTAGGGTAGGTTGAAAAACTCCCATCTCATTTTCTCCTCCAGCTTCAAACTCATCCTAAATCCCTAAATCACTGCAGAACTATCAACCCAGTGTTTACAAAGTGACCATGCAAAGAAGATCAATCACACTTTACAAAAAAAGGTAAAACAGCAATGTAGGATGATTTTAAAGTTGAAGGAGAAAGTGAGATGGGAGTTTTTCCACATACCCTAACTGTATTGAACCAGAAAAAAATAGTTCATGCAGACCTAGACAAGAACATCCTCGGTTTGGATCGTTTAGAGCCCTTTTAAGCTGCATTTAAACTGCATTTTGAAAGTTCAAACTCAGGGGCACCATTGAAGTCCACTATATGGAGAGGAATCTTGAAATGTTTTCCTCAAAAAACATAACTTCTTTACGAAAGAAAGACATGAACGTCTTGGATGACATGGGGGTGAGTACATTATCTGTACATTTTTGTTCTGGAAGTGAACTATTCCTTTTTTTGCCATGATACCACAGCAATACATTTCAAACCTTTTTGTTGTGTGCTCGTCATTTTCCCGAGGACTGCTTTATCTTTTTTGGTTTTTAATCTTCTTTATTTGGACTAACAAGCGTCCCCGAACCACAACCTGTAAGTATGATTGATATGTGTACATTTTCAATTGAGGGCTCAAAATATAATTTGTTTTGTGCTAAAATGTGACGTATACCTAGTGCATCTTTAGGTTTCTAGGTAAAAGACAATATTACAGTCTTACTAAAATCGTTCTGCTCAGAACTGATTCGAATGAACCGTTTGGAAGTCATCGACAAATGACTCGATGTATACATGTATATTCCGAGAAATTTCTGACCATGCATTTAAACCTGTCGTAGGGGACTCCAACACAATATTAGGACACCTTAAAAAATCGTAAGACCTGCTGTTTAACATAATGAATGATTTTATGTTGTTGGTTGATGGGTGTTTGCATTGCATACTTTCCTTCTTTGTTTTTTAAAGACTGTTTTTATTGTTCATGTTGAACTTCAAATATGGAATATTTTTGTACTTTGTACTATGTAGATATACTGCAACATAAAAGTGCCTCCAGTCTGCCTAGCTCGTTTATGAAAAAAATAGGAATCAGAAATATTCATGGATGGCCATAATAACTAAATATATGGCTAATTCATGGGTTGTCATTAAAGGAATATTACAGTATCTTTAAAAGAGGGTTGCAGCTTGAAGCACTTACATTAAAAGTGTTATATATGTAACCCATTAAAACACACACTATTTGAGCTGTAGAGCTGTTTAAATCGTTTTTACAGCCGTTTTAAAGTGAATGCCACTGTCATTGCAACAGAATTATAAAATGGATATAACTTGACACAGAAAAGGCCTGTAAGTGATCATGTTAGCATGTATATTGTTTACATCATGTATATTTTATTTTATTATTATTTTTTTTAATGAACTGGTCCCAATCATTTCCATTGGGCCTCAAAATTAGGAACATATTACTTTATGTGCTGCATATATTCCTTTAAGCAACACAACTGTTTACCTTCATATATCAACGTCAAAGCAGGATTCAGCAACTGAGCTTACCTTGATGAGCCTCTGTGCACAGAGGTTAGCCAATCATAGCAGAAGTTATACAGCAAATATAAAAGCATCAAAGGTGGTGAAGCAAACAACGGTTAGGTACCAGCTTGTTTCAGGGTCAGACAGAAGGTGGAAAATAGTGCAAAACTAATTTACGGCTGTTTTTTAGTGCAAAGAAACCTTGACTAACATTATAAGTGGACTTTGGGGGGAAAAAAATGTTCCAGAAGTGTAGAATACAGAGCCTTCATTACATTTACGAACTAGAAAGTTTTATACTCCTCATTTTAGCGATATGAACTTCTAAAAGTTCTGCCTTGCAGTTTAATGGTCTTATTTACAGCATTAATAACTCTACCCAAACCACATACCTGTCAGGTAAAAGTGATTCAGTGCTGGTCTCTACAACTTTGCAGGCAGCTTGTAACCTAGCAGATGATTGCTCTCACCTGCTGCCCTGTTCACTGGAGGGCTCTAATCGCTTTCAGGCTGATTACCTATCCCCCGAGACCACCAGAGACATCTACTTCTGAGAGCCGCTGGCATCATCACTTCTCCCTCAAGAGCTTTTACCAACAAACTAGCATGACGTATGAGCACCCGATAACCTCTAAGTCTTTGAAAAAAGAAGAGATACCTGTGGAAAATTGAGGAGGAACAGCACAGGAAGTTCATGGAGCTTTATGGAGCCATAGACAAAATTGGGGTAAACGGAGTGGCGTCTGGGGCAAATTACATAGAAACGCACACATGAATTGGGTGTAAATTATTAATAATAATTTGTATTAATATGGTGCCTGTCTGTCTATAGAAATCAAACTACTGACAGATCTAATGTGGAAATAGATCATACGACATCTTGAGAAACCTCCATATAGATGGGGCACGCGATTGCTGCATGGGAAAATTGTGATGGGAACAGGTTCGCATGACTGGTAATGAGGAATTGCGGAAAATGGTGACATTCTACCTAAAGGCATTTAACGGCCTGAATGTCTGTCTTCCATCGGGCTGTAATGAGCCCAACATCCGTAAAGCTCAATTTGTAATGGTGCAAATTCTCTATTAGCCTGTCTGCCATTCCGACAACCTGGTAACCTTCACAATGTGTTATGAGGAATTTGGAGATATTTGGTGGAAACAGGGCGGAACAAGGTTATTAGCAGGTGATATCTAATGCAGACGTTTCAGGGTGACAACATGTAAATTGCACAGTACAGCTGTTTGTGGCAGATAAATGAGGCTGTTTTTGGACTATATTTATAAAGGATGTTAGTGGGAAAGCAACTTTATGCTGTTTTCTGTTTATGATTTGATTATATTGATAAAAATGAAAGGTGTCCTGTTTTGCTTTTTCAGTTTTTCTTCTTTTAGTAAGTGTGTAATGTTGCTGTCCTTACAGCAGATCTTCATTTGTGTGTGCAACAGAGGAATTCCTGGCACTGTTTTGGCTCGTTTATACATATTAAAAGCTCTTTGTGAGTTATCAGCTGGTAAAAATGCTTATACACTACTAGTCAAAAGTTTTTAAGCTTTTATGAACTTGCCAAACATCCAAAATTACTGTGCGCTGGGCTAAATGCGCTTGTTGTATGTGTACATACACTACCTGTCAATATTTATATTAAATGTGTTTTTTTGAGCAGCAAATCAGAATATTAGAATGATTTCTGAAGGATCATGTGACTGGAGTAATGATGCTAAAATTTTAGCTTTTAAATCACAGAAATAAATGACATTTTGATATGTATTCAAATAGAAAACAGTTATTTTAAATAGTAAAAATATTTTTAAAAATTGTTTATTGTTTTTGATGTACTTTGGATCAAATAAATGCTTATGTTAAATTATTTTAATAAATTTAAAAAAAATGACATTAGATTAAAAAACATTTTTAGTTTTAAGAAATTCAAAATGACATTTAAACTTGAATTTAATTTAAAATATGAAATCAAATGTTTAGGTTGGACACCTAACTGATCGTCTTTACTCATTTCTCATTTTAGATATCATTCAGCAAGTCTGTATTTAATAACTCTGCAAATGTGTGGCAATTCACTCTTTTTTTTGTGTCAGAAGAAATCTCAGTTCAGCAATTTACCATTTACCAGAGAAAAAATGAAGGTCTCAAGTCTGTCAAGTGTTGAGATTTCATCTTTAATTATAAAAGAATTTGCAATTCTGCTTTCGGTCACCTATGATTTTAATTTAAGACATGGGTTTGAAACCTTCCTGTATTGTTTATATATATATATATATATTATATCTCACTTGTAATGAATACAACAGGCTGTAGAATTGACAGGTCTGACTCCAAAGAGAAAATCTTTCATTTAAACATGGAAATAAACAGGCTTTATTCATGTTCGCTCCAGTGCTGCTGTCATTAAAGCAAAAAGGAGACAAATCAAATACTAAGACATTCAGAAAATACATTTTTCGCTCATTGTTATTCTCAGGACACAATTTGCAATTTGAAATATACAAAACACACATTTATTAATAACCTTAGACTTTTGGGCACCATTGTACTGTATAACGTCATGTACAGTAACCTTAACAATTTTAAGATTTATATGCACTTCTAAACTGTTTTGATTATTAAAGAAAAAACACTATTTTATGTGCAGGAAGCCTCATTTTAACACTTTATGATTTGAGTTCATCTGATTAAACCTCAATCAGATTAAAAGCATTGGTAAGTGTTTCTGTGTAGATTTGTTGCTTTGTTTCTCTACTTTTTTGTGTAGATCGACAGATAATGACTTACGTCATCCAAAAGATTCGATTTTCTTGAGAAAATGAAAAAGAAGTGCGTTCTAGTTGCTTGGTTGGATATGCTGCCTAATTGTTTGAAACTTTAATATCTCTTCTTCAAACACAGGATGCCTGCATTAAATCCATTTCACAGAGAACAGCTACAACGGACTGATATTTTGTTGTATAATGCAGTGACATTCATACGTTTTTAAGTTTTGCTGAGTGTCCAAATATTTTTTCGAGGTCACCGTCTCAGACAACAGTTTTCCAGGGAGTGGATTTGACTTTCCATTCGCCTCAGATTGACGGAGATGCAAGATGCCCTCTTTCTGTTTTCAGCTGAGCTATAAATCTGAGGAGTGAGAGTTAATGAAATAAACTTGGGCCTCACAGCACTCCTGATGCCCGTGTTGAAAAATGAAAGATTGCTTGTGTGAAAGGCAGTAGAAGATTTGACCACATGATTTCCAAAGCCCATTTTCTACTGACAGTGTGCCAGAATTGATGCCTTGTTTGGAAATGTTTGGGTTTGTGAAGTTGGTGTGAGATCCTCACCAAGCGGTTCACAGTTCTGGCACCAGCGTATCGGTGGACGTGTAGCGGTTTGAGTGTTGTCTTACTGTTTAGAGGCATTTGAAGTATGAGGATGCTGGAAACGCTGGAGGTGTATCGATACTTCCTGTTTTCTTTTTCCTTAGGGTTTCAAGTCTTGCAGTGTTACACGCACATGCAAAATCTGCTTATTGATCGCCGTACTGTTCTGTAGCCTGAAGAAATGTAAAATCACCTCACTGGAGAATGTTAAACCGGTGTGTGGGTGAGCTGAGTGAAAAATAAGAAAAACATCCTCTATGGATCCGTGCAAAAGTGCATGTCAAGAAATATGAACCATTAGAGATTTTGGGGAACATTTCGATTCCAGATATTGTTGCCTTTTATTCTCTTGGCTTTTAGTCTAGTCCGGTTTTCAATAGCATAATAAATTGCTTGCGGTGTTCCTAATTTGTTATTTGCTTTTTAAATAAAAGCTAGTCTGCTAATTTATATAAAGTACTTAATGAGCAGTTTATAGTATTATACATGATTCTTTTGGCATTTCAAATGAACAGCCTTGAGCAAAATTCAAAATGAGTAATTGACTCCCTTTAAATTCATGAGTTTAAAATTTGAATTGATTTGGCAACAACACGCATGTCTGTCATTCTGTTGCTCTGTCTATTATCGTTCTATCATTCTATCTATCGTTCTATCTATTGTTCTTTTGTTTTATCACACTATCTATCATTCTGTTGTTACATCTATCGTTCTGTTGTTCAGTTTATCTATCGTTCTGTTTGTATGTCATATCTATCTATCTATCTATCTATCTATCTATCTATCTATCTATCTATCTATCTATCTATCTATCGTTTTATCGTTCTATCGTTCTATCGTTCTATCGTTCTATCGTTCTATCGTTCTGTCGTTCTATCATTCTATCATTCCATCTATCGCTCTATCATTCCATCCATCGTTCTATTGTTCAGTCTATCACTCTATCGTTTTTTCTATCATTCTGTTGTTCTATCATTCTATTTATCTATCATTCTATTGTTCTATCTATATTGTTCTGTTATTGTTCTATCTAACGTTCTGTTGTTCTTTTGTTCTGTGTATCTATCATTCTGATGTTCTATCTATTATTCCATTGTTCTATCATTCTATTTATCTATCGTTCTATTGTTCTATCTATACATCTATCGTTCTTTCTATCTATCGTTCTATCACTCTGTAAGTCTGTATATCATTCTGTTGTTCTATTTATCGTTCTATTGCTTTATTGTTCTGTTGTTCTTTTGTTATATCTGTTCTATTTATGTCATTCTATTGTTCTATCGTCTGTCTGTCTGTCTGTCTATCTATCTATCATTCCATCTGTCGTTCTATCTGTCTTTCTCTTTCACATTCTATCTATCGTTCTATCATTCTATCTGTCTGTTGTTCTATTGTTCTATTTATCTTTTTATGTATTGTTCTATCTATCATTTTATGGTTCTGTCGTTCTATTGTTGTTTCACTATTGTTTCATTTATCTATTGTTCTATTGTTGTAGTATTCTATCTAACCTTCTATTCTTCTATTCTATCTATCTATCTATCTATCTATCTATCTTGTTTTATCGATGTATCTTTCTATTTTTTATACATAATTTTATTTTTTTTTTTAAATCTGTTTTTATTGAGACAGGACAGATCAGAACTGACAGGAAGTGAAGTGGGAGAGAGAAGGGGGTAGGATCGGAAAAGGTCCTTGAGTCGGGATTCGAACACGGGACGTACGGAGTGCAATGGTGCTGCATGTTGGTGCTCTGCCCACAAGGCTATCAGCGCTGATATATATATTAAAATTTATTATATATATTATATATATTTAAAAATATATATAAAATTATTAAAAAAAAAAAAAAAAAAAAAAAAAAGCTGCTAGTTGGTACAACACTAAGAAGCAAATTCTGTTCTAATTCTAAGAAGTAAATTTCACAAAAACCGTTAACAAGTAATAAATAAGGCTGCTGAGCTTGTAAGGATCCCCCTGCGTGTTTTTGAATGATACAGATTAGTTTTTTTAGGGAGGCATTTTGTGCTAGCAGTATTTTTCTGATTAGCCTTTTAACTTAATTCTTACCATAAATGTGAAAAGATAAAAGCAGGATAATCGGGTTTACATTTTTAAATGAAATTTAAATGCTCTAAATGATCCAATTTACAAAAGGTTAAAGAGATGAACAGATGTTCATTTTGGGACTCTACAGACATGCTTCTGTAAACGTCTTCTGTGAACAGCTCTCTTATTATCATCCCTCACACTCCATAACATCCCATCATTCCTCATGTGGGGATGAATAATAGTTTTCCCGCCCCTGTGGAGACCGGGACCACCCATCTTTACCGCATTAACCACTGAGGAAGGGATAGAGTATGGCAGCGCTTCGAAACGCTCCACTGCTTTTTACCTTGAAATGAGACAGTAGATCACTCAAAGGTCACTGTGTGATGGCTTTGATCAATTAATTAAACACTCATTTGGGATATTCTTTATCTCTTGATTCTTGATTGCTTTCTGAAATATAAATATAGTTTTAATTTAGAACAATAATCCGTTTTTATTGTCGTCAAAACATTTGGGAAATATAACAGTTATGAAACAGCAATGCTTGCTCTGCTTGTGTTCTCTTTGGTTTACAAAAAACAAACTAATAATAGTTTTAGCCTCTCTCATTTTCATTTATATTCGTTTATGAAAAATATATAAAGGTCTTTCAAAGTAATCATATGTTTCAAAAGTTTCTTCTGAGAGTTAAACAGGCTGTTTTTGCTTTTGTACTGTTTAAGATTTCTATATGAAAATTAGTTTAGTTATGATTGGCTAACCACTTTGCATGCAAATCGAGGGCAAGGTTGCCGAAAACTAAGTAGTCGTCTGTATAAACGTTGGCGGCTATGCTTCCATAAACTTTTTGTGTAGACTTGTAAGGGAGGTGTTGCATTGTAAACATTAATGTATTTCTGCAAGTAGATTGAGTTATATTATATTAAAGAACGAGAAAACCTCTGTTTTCCATATGTTTCCTTTAAGCTTGCTTATAGGCTTGTTATACTACTAGTTTTGAAGGAAAATACAGGTATGAAATTTTATACTAGTTGGAAACATTATGAACAAAACTTACTTGAAAACAGAGTTGCTATATCAATATCCTGTAGAACGCCCTAAATAATATATTATATTTGCTGTTAAACATCAAGCTTGAACTTTTCATACACAAAAAGCATGCTCAGACCTGGACCCAGACCTTGACGTGTGTTTACTTTTGTTGGATAACTTTTATTTGAGTAATTCAGTTTATAATAGGCTATCGGATTGTACTTCTTGGTCCTGCAGTGCCTATTGATTCAATTGATTTTAATAAATATGTCTGTATTGGTTGACGTGGATTAAAGTGTCATGAATCCCCCTGTCGGAGACTCAAGGTCTACAGAACGAATTTATGCCACAAAGAGTCTCTTACAAAGCAAAAACAAACACTCACTTTTAACCCGTGAACGTGTCTCTCACTAACTATACAGAATCTCACAATTAGATGTGTCTGTCATAGGAAATTAACATGTGCAGTCTCATAAGTATTTGAGACACTGATGTGTCAAGTCGACGTACAATAGGGATTTGACATGTCACAACGTGACGTATAGTAGGATTATTACGATTTTTAATTTGTTTTTTTAATAAGCTTCTGCTCATCACAGCTGCATTTATTTAATCAAAAATAGTAAAAATTAAAATATATTTTATTCCTGTGATGCAAAGCTGAATTTTCAGCATCATCACTCCAGTTTTCAGTGTCACATGATTCTTTAGAAATCATTCTAATATGCTGATTTATTATCGATGTTGGAAACAGTTGAGCTGCTATATATTTTTTTGGAACCTGTGGTGCATTTTTCAAAATTCGTTGAATAAAAGGAAAAAAAAAGAACATAATTCGTTTTTTTATTTTATTTTTTTTGCAACAATAAAAGCTATAATTTTAAAATGTGGGGTCAGTAAATTTTTATTGTTTCTTTTTCTGTAAGAAAGTAATGCTTTAATTCAGCAAGGATGTGTTAAATTGATTAAAAAAATATAGTAAAGACTTGTTGTATATTGTTGCAAAAGATTAGAAAACGATTAAAAAGGACTTTAAATTCACCAAAGAATCCTGAAAAAAAAATCAGTTTCACAAAAAAAATACAAAATAAATAAATAAATATATAGATATATATATATACATACATATATGTATATATATATATATATATATATCAGTTTAACAGCATCAAGAAAGAGAAGGAGAATCACTCCCCGAGATGACTCGTTCTTCCCGAGTCACATTAAAGATTCGTTCAAAATGAACGAATCATTCAAGATTTGTTCCCAAATCCCACATTGTTGTTCTGGAAGTGGACTTCTCCTTTAAGTCACTAGATCAAATATTTCTTCAGCAACCCAAAATATTAGGTGGGTTTGCACTTCCCTATTTTTTATTTTATTACTGGGCGGCCAATATTCGTAGCATTTTACACTGGAGTCAGTCACACTATGGTCTTTTGTCAGTGGGTTCCAGCGTGGGTTGAAATGGAGAGTGCTTCTTGTAACCAAGTCTCTATAATATTTTCAAATTATTCTTCTAACCCTTTAGTGCTACATGGCTTAAAAATTTGGAAACAATTCAGAAATCACTTTGGCTTTCAGGCAATGTCAGGTTTGTCTCCTGTATACAAAAATCCTTCTTTTTTATCTTCTCTTTCAGATGGAGCTTTCGCATTATGGTTTAGAAGGGGTATTGTAAATATTAATGACCTCTTTCATGAAAATACTTTTGTAACATTTTCATATCTCTCGGAAAAATGTAATCTTCCAAAAACTCACTTCTTTCGAGCTCGTGAATTTATAAAAAATAGATTCCCTCAATTTCCCCATGCACCATGCACAATAGATGGGTCAAATTTTGGAAATAAAAGTCTTTTAAGGTGCTGTGTCCAATATTTACAAAACCATTTTTTCATTTACTGTACTGTCAGATATTTCACCGCTGTCTAAAATAAAGCAAATTTGTGAGTCAGATCTTAACCATGCTTTTACAGATGAGGAATGGTCAAAAGCCCTTCGTCGCATACATACTTCCTCAATTTGTTCTCGCCACTCATGCTTCACAGAATTTATGGGACGAAAGCTAAGTTGTCTAAAATATATCCAAATTTTGATCCTACTTGTGACAGATACCAACAAGCACCAGCTACTCTTTATTATACTTTTTGGCTTTGTCCAGCATCTTTTTGGACATCAATTTTTAAGTCAATCTCTGACGTTTATGTTTTAGAAGTTGAACCATGTCCCTTAGTGGCACTATTTGGTCTCAGTCCCACAAAAGTGCCCTTATCACCTTTACAGTCAAGCACTCAAGCCTTTTGCTTAATTATTGCTAAAAGACTAATACTAATGAACTGGAAAAACTCTCCCTCACCTGGGTATTGTCATTGGATGCACGATTTGTTACAATTTATTCAAATAGAAAAAATTTGATTTACAATGCTTGGCAGAACAGAACCATTTAACACGATTTGGCAACCTTTTCTGTTGTACTTTAAAAAATAACTTTTCTTAATATAAATTCATAAGTATCCCTCCCTCTATATTGATCTTTGCTACTTTCGCCCACTTTTTTTTACTGATTAAGAACAGAAAGCACAGAAAGGGGAAAGAAAATGTATTATATATATTTATTTATTTATTTGTTCCAAGTGACAATTATGGTTTAAAAAGGTGCTCTGGTGTGTGTGTGTGTGTGTGTTTTTCTCTCTCCTTTTTTTGTAAAATGTTTTACTTATCTTGGCAATATTTCAATTTTTGGTGTAATACGTCTATATTACACTGTATTATACTGTATGTACATATGTACTATGACTATATTATTCTAAATATTATTTGTGCGTTTTAGAGCAGATATTTATGAATTTTATCATCTTTTTCTTCTGATTTATTTGAATTTTATTTTATTATATACAGTGTTGGGGAAAGTTACTTTTAAAAGTAATGCATTACAATTTTGCGTTACTCCCTAAAAAAAGTAACTAATTACGTTACTTAGTTACTTTTTATGGAAAGTAATGCGTGACGTTACTTTTGCATTACTTTTTAAATCTGGGCAGGGTTTGTTTCTTTGTTTTTAATATAACATAATTCTAATGTAAAAGCCCTTTTACACCAAAAGTAAAATGAATTCACCTCAGGCTGAAAGAAAAGTACATTTATGCAGGAGATCACTCTTCAGCTATGAAAAAAAATGAAGCACAAATGTTAGTTTAAGTGTTAAGTAATTTTTGCTTATTAATATGGTTGAATTGCATCATCTAAGGTCAGCAGCAAAGACACTGGTTAATAAAATGGGATTAAATACATAAAGGAAATTTGTTTTATTTAACATAATTTAATTATTGCAGGGTTGCGTCATATTCTGAATAGGCATTTGACTGTTTTTATTCATTTTGAGGAATACTGCATCTGTTTTTTGTAAGTGAGATAAATTAATGCATGTTTACATTTAGTCTAGAATACAGTAACATCATGTTTACTCCCAATTTCCCAGCAGGAGACTTGTCAATCAATAAATGGGAAAAAAATAAATAAACTGGCATTACTTTTTTGAAAAAGTAACTCAGATATTTTCATCTAAATTCAAAAGTAATGTGTTACTCCCAACACTGATTTTATATATATATATATATATATATATTTTTTTTTTTTGTAATTAATCCAGAGAGAAATAAATATTTTGTTTAATCTCATTTGATTTACTTTTCTGCTATGTTGAAACAAATGATCTATTGTTTTCCATTCAATAACTCTGTTTGAAAGTATCATTAAAAAGATTTAAGACTAAAAATTACCTTAAAAAATGTATATTTAAAAAAAAGGAATATTTAAAAGATTTATTATTAAGATTTTGTAGGAACTCTAATTCTGCAAATGGAATTGCTTTAAAGATGACGGAATTCTTCAGGGAACAGGATTGCAGCTTGACACTGTAAACCCTGTGGAAAAGAGGCGTAACGCCTGACGGTGACGCTTTATCACGCTCATGTAAAGATCACATTTCACTTCATATCATTTCTGGAAAATCGGACTATGTTTTACTCCATTACGAGTGCTCAAACTGTCACAGACGCAGAACAACTACAACGTGATAGAGATGTCATGCTGTAATAAACTGCCAACATGTCAAATCACAAGCAGAAACAAAACCAGCAGCAAATGCGCAACAGACATCAATGCGGCGTGCTGTAAACCAACATCAATAAAACAGGACAGCTTTATTCATTCACCCGCTGCAGTCCACACCTAGATGATTGACAGCTAAAGAACAGCTTGTAGTCGGGGAGGTTTGGCAGTCTTGTCTTTTCCCCGCTGCCCGACCGATTGCGTGCTGGATGAAGATTGCAGCTCCTGCAAAGAGCCTAGCCTGTGGGTAACTTCTCAAGAGTCTGTGCGCTTCTGTTTAGGGGCCACCGGCTGTGCCCTCCACTGGTCCCTCTGTGCCGCCCTCACAGGCCAGCGATCAGCATTTCAGACAGCTCCTCTACTCGCACAAACACATTTGTGAGACAAACCGCTCACTGTGCCATCTGAGACAGCAGGGTGTTTCAGACACATAAATTAAGGGCGGGTGGGCGTGTAGACGCTTGTTTGTGTGTGTGAGAGAGATTGGAAGGACAAGATCAATGTGTTTGTGTGTTCTTTTCGGGGTAAAACTGATTCAGAAATGGTTCACAAGGTTTTCCTGCATCTGTCAATGCCAGATAGAGGCAGAATGATAGTGGCTTGAGGAACCATCTCTAGTACTATTGCTAATGCTTGGGGTTGGGAGTTTGTTGAGATCACTAAATATTACATTTGGTTAGCAACTCATCCTACACTGTGCTAAAGATATGACTGAAACCTTAAATTGAGAGTTTTTGTAATTAATCGATCAGTCAATAAATTAAGTAATTTTTTGGCATGCAATATGTTTTTATATTTCTAAGCTGGGAGAAGCACATTCATTCATTCATTCATTCATTCATTCATTCATTCATTCTTATTTTTTATTTTATTTTATTTTATTTTATTTTATTTTATTTTATTTTATTTTATTTTGTTAATTTAATGATTATACTAACACTACTACTACTACTACTACTACTAAAATTATTAAAACATTATTTTTTAAGAATATTTAGAAAAATTATTTACCAGAATTTAATTAGCGAAAAAATAATAAATTTATGATTATTTATGACAAACAAACAAACAAATAAATAAATTAATGAATAAACTTTTATTTTATTTTAATTGACCAGTTTTTATTTAATAGTTTTCATTAAGAAAAGCACAGATGTTACCTGTTCTTCTGCCTGTTCTTCATTTTATTTGATTTTATTTTTTATTTTTTATATTTTATTTATTTATTTATTTATTTATTTTATTTTATTTTCATTGGTGAATATACTGCTACTAACGATAAAATTATTAAAACATTATTTTTTAGGAATATTTAGAAAAAATAGAAAAAATATTTAACAGAATTTATTTAGTGAGAAAAAATGTAAATACACAGCATTTCTGATAAATAAATAAATAAATGAATAAATAAATATTATTTTATTTTATCAGTTCTGTATAGCTTTAATGTAATCTTTATTTCAGTTTTAGCTTTGAAAATTATTTAAAAAAATATATATTTAATTATAGTAAGAAAAACAGTATAAAAAATGATTTAATTAATAAAAGCACTGATGTGACCTGTTCTTCTGCCAGTTCTTCATTTATTATTTTATTTTATTTTATTTTATTTTATTTTATTTTATTTTATTTTATTTTA
>JAHKKF010535955.1:0-17860 GCA_019740295.1 Labeo calbasu
TATATATATATATATATATATATATATATGGTTCTGCATTGACACCTTTGGCAATGTGGAACTTATTTATACCCTGTTTATGCAATGCAAGCTAAGAACTTCAGTAAAATATACAAGACACCGAGACAGATATTCACAGAAAAGTGTAGCCTGTAGCTAGTATATAGTAAATTTACAGTAAATACAGACTTTACAGAAAACATAGATTCCTTCCAAAACTTTAAAAGCATGTGCTTTTCAGGAAGGCTGTAAGGAATAAACCGAAGTTAAGATTTGTACATTGTAAAGGAATGAAAGTCGACGGGCTTCCTTAGGGCAAGGTTAGCATGAAGGAATCAGCTCTGAGGCGGCGAGGGCAGACTGAAGCGCAGAGATAATACACTGCCGAGCAGAGGCTGGATTTACTGACGTGGGGGACCTGAGCGATAAGAAGAAAGATGCGTGGGGGCAGGACTACTGGTTACCAATTGAGTCAGCAGAACTGTGAGTGAAGTGAATGTGTTTAAATTGGATTTTAGATGGGTCAGAGGGTTAATGGAGCACGGGAGATCAGGGGTGTACCGTGGGGAGAGTTGAGGAGGGAAGTATAGTGTTTGTCATGTGAACAAGAGTCTGGGTCATCAGAGATTGACTCGATGCATTGATGTGTGTAACATTATATACTCAATGATGTGGAACATTATACACAAACATTAGATTCAGCTATTTGAAAAATATCTTTAACGCTGAGTGATGAATGAACCAGGTCAGAAAAATACTCTTCATAATAATGAGCTTTATTTGTTCTAACATCTGTTGTTGTCATAGGCAGTGTTTGGGAGTAATGGCGAGTCATTTTAGTAAATCGGTGTGAATGAACCAGATGCCCTCATGATGGCATTTTACGTTTTTATAATATCCAGTACACATAAAACCTTGTCTACAGTATCCTACAATATTCAATGTGAATCACAGAGGTATGATGAATTTTCACACATTACAATAAGCTGAATAATTTACATTGCATACAATTGTTCTCATTTGTGAATGAGTGTAAAATGTATATAAAATGTATATTAATTTTTTTTTTTTTATAACCTTTATTTGTAATAATATTAAAACAAAGATTATGGCATCTTTGCACATACACACACTGCCATTCAATTGGCGATTTTTTAAAGATGATTCTTATGCTCATCAAGGCTGCATTTATATGGTCAAAAATCCAGAAAAAAACTGTAATATTGTGAAATATTATTTAAATGTAAAATAGCTGTTTTCTATGTTGAATATATTTTCAAATGTAATGTATTCCTGTGATGCAATGCTGAATTTTCAGCATCATCACTCCAGTATTCAGTGTCACATGATCCTTCAGAAATCTTTCTAATATTATGATTTAATGTTGATCACTGATCAGTGTTGAAAACAGCTGTGCTGCTTAATATTTTGTTGGAAACTGTGATACTTTTTTCTAACAATATAAAGTGCCATTTAAAAGTTTGTGGTCAGTAATTTTTTTTTTTTTTTTTTAAGAAATTAATAATTTTATTCACCAAGGATGTGTTAAACTGATAAAAAGTGAAGTAATATTAGTAAAGACTTATATTGTTAGAAAAGATTTCTATTTTGAATAAATGTCATTCTTTTTAACTTTTTATTCATTAAAGAATCCAACAAAATATTAAATAGCACAATTGTTTTTAATATTGACAGTAAATCAGCATATTAGAATGATTTCTGCAGGATCGTGTGACACTGAAGACTAAAGTAATGGCTGATAAAAATTCAGCTTTGCATCACAGGAATAAATTATATTTTAAAATATATTAAAATAGAAAACCATTATTTAAAACTGTAATAATATTTCACAATATTATTTGTTTCTGTATTTTAAATGCAGCCTTGATGAGCATGAAAGAATAGTTTAAAAACATGAACAATTTTTACTGGTCCCAAACTGATATCTGACCTTCTGACCTTTCTATTTAATAAGAAATCTGAAGAGACTGAAGTATTATGTAACACTAAACACTGGAGTTTATTTGTGGGTGTGAAACTGTTTAAATAATAAGTAAGAAAAAAAGCAAAAGATATTTTAACACGTATATACATAAATGACTGTATATATATTTGCAAGCAAATTATAAGTGTACTTATAACAATATCACAAACTGTTTTACAAGTGCATGTAATTATTTATTTTTACAAAGTTCAAATCACCTCCTTGTAGGATGTCGTGAACATTAACGCTGGAAAGCGCATCTGTGATCAAGTCTAAAATGGGTCAAGGAATGGTTAACCATAATAACAAGGCAAAATGCCTATATGTGGTACAAATACTATGACACACAATGCACACATCTACTCCTGCAGGAAATACTGTAAACAGGTCACGATTACACATCTTTGCATGAGCCTATGGTGGGATATGCTTTTCTTATGTCTTACTGAGTGAAAACGTAATGTAGGATTATCTCTTCTAAAGCATCAATGTGATGGCTTTACACACAGATAATGTGGGAATTGCCAAGCCTAGAGCACCCTGCTGATTTTCATCTCTGCAAAGACCTGCACGAGCTAGATTATTACAGTCTAATTCGGTTGAATCAAAAATCAGGCCTGACAGACTGATTCTAACACTTTTATGGGGAGATTGGACACAAATAATAAAGCACTGCTGTACTGCTTCCTAATATTCAGGTAAAACTGTTAACAGATTGTGTCGGTTTTAGCAGTCCGTCTTATTCAGTTTAAATGCTAGTCATTTTACATAGCATGACATATTTTATTTAAGCCAAAGATTTTGCCTGCAGCACAGACATCCATCCAGATTCGTGAGAAGGCCATAAAAGAGACTGTCTTCATATTAAGTGGATCCAACCTACTGGGGTGAAAACAAACACTCTCTCAATATGAGTTTTTAATTACTCACTCTGAGAGCCCCCATGGCAAGGCTTTGAGATGATAAAAAATGTGCTTGGTTTTGAATAATATCGTGCTTTGCATCAATCAAGTCACATATCACAAACATCGCCGAGTCTCCAAGCTTAAAATAGCACCTATTTTGTGTGAAACCCAATTTTCTTACTATCGATTCCCCGACAGAAGGTAAGAACCATAAAGAGCTATTCATCCTAATAATGCTGTAATGAGTTCCAGTTTTCTCTGTAGAAGAGGGATGTGACTCTTTGGTAGTACCAGCAGCAGAGATGGAAACACGTGATGTTTAATCCTTCTTATTATTGTAACTTCCTTTTCCCTGTTTGCTTGTTTATTTTCATTATTGTTTGGTTATGCTTGTAACTATGAGTTATATAATGCACAGTGTTGCAGAATTGCATCAGGCTGACATTTTGGGTTTAACCTTGGGTTTTCGAGACTGTCATGTACAATGATGGTGCTATCTTACATCTGAGATGTTTCTGATCCAGTTGCAGTGTTTTACAGCTGCTGTCTCTCCAGGGGTAGGAATGATCTGGAAAGTTAGAGGAACTCATTATAAACCCTATAAATCAGGTTGGCTCATTAATATGAATGAGGTTATGTAACTTCGGTCCAAAAGTCATTCCCGATTTGGTTGAAGACAGGCTCCAAAGGCTGTGTCAGTATATCCGTTCGCACATTCCTTTAGTTCACTAATCGTTGCATTAAAAGTAGAAAAAAACACAGCTATCCCTGGTGAAAAAAACAGGTATGTTTTGATGCTGGTTTAAGCTGGTCCTTTGCTGGTTTATACTGGTCATGTTGCTGGGCAAGGACCAGCATAAACCAGCAAAGGACCAGCTTAAACCAGCATCAAAACATACCTACCAGCATATGCTGTTTTTTTTCAACAGGGATGCTAAGTAAATTTTAGAAGTTATAGATTTATAAATAAATGTATACATTTCTAATGTATTGCACTAATTTATAAGTTTACCTGTTAAACAATAGCAAAGCAAAAGGCTCTAAATAAGGAGTACAATAAGGTACAATAGTGTTTTCACCAGGTGCCATCAATGGGCCATATTTGCACCACAACACCTAATCAATACCACTAAACTGAATGGAACTTGCAAATTTTTCTAATTATTTCTGCTGAAAATGGTCAATTATTGTCATGTTTTGGCTGTACTAATCTCAGTCAGACCGGAAAAATCTTGACAACATTCGTGTTTGTTATTATCATTTCCGGCCAAATAAGTGAAATATTTGGCTAATATCTTAGCTTACATTAATCTATATATAGCTTACATTTTAGCACTTTATTACTAGTTACTTTAGCACTTTTGTTACTTTCAAAATAAACTCCGAAACGCAGCACGCACTGTCGCGCCTCTCCAGCACATAGTGCTGTTTAGTGATGGGATTCATTTTTAACTCTTTTATTTGACTCGAGAATAGCAAATGAAATGGTTTGGTTTCATTTGTAGGTTTGGAATGACATGATGGTGGTGAGTAAATAACAGCAGAATTTTAATTGGGTTACTAGTGATAGGCGAAATGAATCTTTTCGAAGTTTCGAATCAATTGAACCAATTGCGTCGCAAAATGATTCACTGTTTCGAAGCGCTCAAAACATCACACACTAGTGACACCTGCTGGTCAAAACTGTGTAAGTGCAACAAAAACTCAGGCCAAAGCGTGCATAAAAACATTTTACAAACCCGTTGCAAATGTTCTATTGAAAGTATAATACATAAAATGTATAATAAAATACCATTAAATATGAAATGTCTGTGTTATTTTTAATTTGTAGGGCTTGTTTGGTTTATTTTATGGATACCTGGTTTAAACAGGCCAATAAGACTAATTACTAGTCGTCCTTTTAATTACTCAAATGTCTCGTTAAAAATGTCTACCAATAAAAATGTCCCCACTGGGGGGGCCATCTCAATAAAAAGGCATGATTCACATTTCTAAACAGTTTCGAAACAGTTATGACATAACGAAGCCTAGTTTACGGAAATCACGTGACTTTGGTCGTTTGATACGCGCTTCGAACCTCTGGTTCGAAACAAATGATTCGCAAAGGTTTAGAAGCTTCATGAAGCAGTGTTTTAAAAGTGGCTATCCGTACGCTTTACCACCCCTCAAATGAACGAAATATTAAATGATTTGAATGCGATTCAAAGATCCAAGTCTATAAAATTATCTTCCTGTCACAAGTGATGTTTATTTTCTGAATAAATCAGTGTTGTTAACGAATCGGTTAAATGATTCAGTGACTTGAAATACAGTCATTTTCGCCACCTACTGGTGTAACAATAAAACCTTCAGAAATAATTAGTGAAAATTGCTCTTATATTAAAAACAAGGTGGAAAGATTATTAAAATTGTATTGTTTTGATCGGTCTGTTATGTTTGCACCTGTTTGTTTCAGGTTTAAATAAAAAAAACTAGGCTCCTTAATATTTTAAAATCCTGAAATTGCATGTCCTGTTTTGCAGGATTACAGTAGTCAACATTTGAAGTGGATCAAAAAATTTCATTAAAGTTTTCCTAAGACAAGAATGGGTATTGTTTTGGTTTTAGGACAACTTTTATGAAAGGTTTTGATCCACTTAAAATGTTGACGACTGTATACTATTGACTAATACACAGACAAGCAGAGTGGTACAAACTAAAAAGCCTCAGTACTGCTGGACTATTTTAGCTTTTGGAATGTTGAAAATTGGAACCATATGTCCCAGCTTCTCACTCTCTGTATCATTTAACAGTTTAAGCGGAAGATTCTTATTAACACAACTATTATATGTCTGTTCAAGGACATAATCTTTTAGAACCGGCTGTTCCAAACACCTTTCAAAGGAACGTACAACACATGGGAGGGAAAGACTGGGGTAGCTTTACTGTCAGTGTGAGCCAACTGCTGATGCCAGGATATATCCGAAGCTGAATCAGGCGGTGGGCCTGGGGGCGAGATGTCTGCTCAAAGTCACTCAACATGACAAAGCTCCTCTGAACACAATCAGCTAGAGCCCTGCAGAAAGCTAGCACAGGTCCAGAAGACAGCTTCCACATCACCCAGCAAATCCTGGAGATTTGCTCTGGGAATTTTTGAAGTCTGTTCTCTGATGAGCATGCCTAAGGATTTCATTAGTTCTGTACCAGATGAGATCAGATTAAATGCATCTTTAAGGGTGTTATTTCTCATGCATCTACTGTTTTTTTTTTTTGTCCACTACTGTCACTTGATGGAGTTCCTTGCTGCTGTTGCCTTTGGCTTGTACAGTTTGGTGTTGAAAGATGATTAGTATTCAGTAATATTATTGATTTTATAGTATTATTGAGCAAAACTGAATTAAGTCCCTGCTGAAAAAACAGCTAAAACCAGCCTAAACTGGTTGGCTTGTCTAAGCTGGTTTAAGATAGAAAGTAACTCGTTTTTAGCTGGTCTCCCAGCTTAGGCTGGTTTTAGCTGTTTTTTTTTTTCAGCAGGGGCTGGATAATGACACTAACTTTGCAACATCCACACTGTTATTGAACTGAATTGAACCACATTTGAACTGACTTAAGCTGAATAATGATACATTTGTCTTCTATAGATTGCTTCATTAATTAACTGAACTGAAACAACATTGAAATAGAGCTGACTAAATAAAAATACATTCTCTTAACCCAGTTTAATGTTCACTGAATACTAATAAAATGTCATTTATTAATTTATCTCCCCCAAAAGGTTAAATATTGAGCCTTCTTCCCACGGATTTATGAATGAACCCTTCATTTTAAAATCTGACTGGTTTGCTGACATTTGTTAAGACTTTGCTTTAAGCATTACAATGATCACTGATTTTCTTTAACTCTACAATACATAAATCCTCTTTACCAGCTAAATTACTCATAGACAGCAATGCCACAGAGCTACCGCTCAAAAGGAAGTTCAAAGACAATATTCTAAAGATGGTGACGCGTTTGTTTCTCTGGAGAGTAAGGTCAATAGGTAGATGCCACATTCGAGGTTAAAAAAAAAACAATCCAATAAGTAGAACAAATTGGAAAGATCTATACTCTATGTCGTCACTCAACTCTACAATACATAAATCCTCCTTACCAGTTAAATTACTCATAGACAGCGATGCCACAGAGCTACTGCTCAAAAGGAAGTGCAAAGACAATATTCTAAAGATGGTGACGCGCTTGTTTCTCTGGAGAGTAAGGTCAATAGGTAGATGCTACATTCGAGGTTAAAAAAAACCAATCCAATAGGTAGAACAAATTGGAAAGGTCTATATTCTATGTCGTTACTCACAATAACAATGAATTAGTTTCAAGATGTAACAACATTGTGCAGAATCTAGCATATGCTGGTAGGTATGTTTTGATGCTGGGATGCTGGTTAGGTATGTTTTGGTGCTGGTTTAAGCTGGTCCTTTGCTGGTTTACACTTAAACCAGCACCAAAACATACCTAACCAGCATCCCAGCATCAAAACATACCTACCAGCATATGCTGTTTTTTTCACCAGGGAACTGGATAAATTTTCACAGTCTTGGTTTGTGTTTTTAATATACTCAATATTACAGGGGTTTTGTACTAAAGTACATTTTAAGTGCTTTGTTAGCTAACAGCTTTGTCTTGTTGTATTGTGTTTGTTTAGCAAAAGCGTTAAGTCTACCGAATATAAAACTATTCATAAACGCTTATAACTACAGTTGCCGTGCAGAAGCACCAGCGCTCGAGTGTTCACGTAGAGTCCAATATGGCGTACAGCTTACATGGCGGCCCATAGAAACAGCCGCTAACAGGGCATCTACTTATAAACATCTATGGTGTTTGGATTTCAATTTGCAGCGTTTCTTCTCAACAGGTGAGCTACGCATAGTAAGATGTCGTGTGAGTGCGTGATGAGTGTAAGTTATTTAAAAACGTGCTTTATTTTTGTAATTCCGCCAGGGGACACTAGTTGCCAGAGACGGCATATTTCAACTTTAATTCCAAACGCAGCGTTCATTTTCCCCTTCAAATGCTGAAACTACTGTAGCCACAACACGGGGATTTCCGTGACTGTCATGTGAAAGAGGTATGCTATTTGGTGTCTGTTTCCTAGCATCTATTCATAACATAACAACACTGCTTCGTTTCACACTGCGCTCCTTTGGCAACACAAGCTAATTCTGTACAAACCTAAATTACAGACGTGAAACGAAACGTTTACCTTGGGTTAAAGGAGTCTTTAAGCGATGATAACCGGGGTTAAATTAAGTGTGAAAAGCAATGGTTCTTTTTTTTTTTGATATTGCTGTGAAAACCTCCTTTGGAACTTTGGAACTTAACCTGATCAATTAAAGGTTTTATTCATATTGTTTTTCGGCCCTTATAGCTAATTTAATGTAGTCCAGTATAGTTCACAAAGTAATTATACTCAAAATAATTATGCATCTTCTCAGTGTAAACTGTGATTGATGTCTTAAAGCAAGAAAATATGTATTATCTGTGTATAATTTGTGGTTTTATTGTGCATTTTGTTTAAAAAAACATATTTATTGTATTTAATTTTGCACTAGTGCAGTAAGTTTTTTTTTTATTATTATTTATGGCGTGGCTGTTACGGATCTCCCTTTTTTTTAAATATTTTTTTTCCCCCTTTGCATTCAACTGAATGTCCGGTGACAAATATCTACAGATTTTAATTAGGTTTTAACTCAAACATTTTCCTCTTTGAGAGATAAAACCTCAGATAAAACTACTAAGCTGATAAAATGGCAGCAGAATTAATTTGGCTCCTCACACTCTTCATACTGTATCAAAGATGCCTGTGCACAAAGAGATGTTTGCGCTCACTAACGATGTGTCTAGAGATAAAAGTTGAAATCTCAGGAGAGAGAGAGCGAGAGGGGGGAGAGAGAAAGCGAGCGAGAGAGAAAGATATATATATACAGTGGAATTCTGTGACTGGTCCCCTGGGTGAATGTACAGGAGGTCACAGCGCACATGCTAATTGAGTGATATACACGTGTACAGTTGCTCTTTTTTTTCCCCTCTCTTCTCTTTGCACGACGCTATTGTTAAGAGTTTGTCGTACAAGCACTTGACTGACCTGCTGTGTTGCATAATCCCAAAGCACCGTCTAGCAACTGCTTCTAACAGTCTGGGAACTAAATCAGCCAAACAAATCATTAATCCTTGTATTTAAAAGTTCACTCGCAAAGAGAGCTGGTGACATATCCAGAGCTGGAATTTTAAACATTTAAAGATGCTTATGTCAAATTTTTAGAAATGTTTTTCATCCGTTTGAATTTATAATTGTGGATTTTAGTGCTTTACTGAAGCTCCAAAATGGTGACAGTATTTTCTCAATGATAAACACACCTTTGATCACATTTAAAGTGCCTTCTGTAAGCAGTCTTGTCAAGAGGTACACAAGCTCACCTCTTCATTTTGTGGAAATATTGCTTAATTTGAAGAACTTTAAAGTGCATACACTCTTGACAGTCCAATGCAGAGCTTAGAGTCCAGCCTGAGATTGCTGATGATCCATAAATCCAAATGAAAAAGTGCAAGGTGCTAAAAGGCAAGGCTGGAACAGGCTGTTAAACCAGCAGTCATGCACCCTTGAGATCTGTGCACTTTGCAAATATGTACTACCTGTTTAGGACCTAGTTTTTAACTTTCTCGAGAAAAAAGTTCCTTGCTGGTCTAACCCTTCCAGTTACTGTAATTTCCCATTATGAACTCAACAACTGGGAGACAAAGCCTTCAATATGGGTGGTGACATAAAGGTTACAGATTTGATCCCAGGTAGGGTGACCTATAAGCTTAATACAGAAATTCATCCTCTGCCCTCTTCATTTTGTCATTGAGATAGATTATGTGTATGTTTTTTTTTTTTTTCCCAAGTAAATGTCATGTACATAACTTTACCCGGAGGCATAGTGAGCTCAACGCAGTATAGTATGAGATGCAGCTGACATGTCATGTATGTTAACATCAGTCACCATATTATCAAAACAAACAGAAAAAAATTACTAGTCATTTATTCCGCCGTTATGGAACCTTGGATCTTACACCATATACAGTACAGATTAAATCAAAAGATTACATACACCTTGCAGAATCTGCAAAATGTTAATTATTTTACCAAAATAAGAGGGATTACACAAAACACATGCTATTTTTTTTTATCTAGTCCTGACCTGAATAAGATATTTCACATAAAAGACATTTACATATAGTTCTCAAGAGAAAATATAGTTTGATTTATAAAAGTAACCTCATTCAAAAGTTTACATACATTTGATTCATAATACTATGTTGTTACTTGAATGATCCACAGCTGTTTTTTATTATTATTTTTTTTGTTTAGTGATAGTTGTTCATAAGTCCCTTGTTTGTCCTAAACAGTTAAACCGTCGCTGTTCTTCAAAAAATTCCTTCAGGTCCCAAAAATTCTGTGGTTTTCCAGCATTTTTGTGTATTTGAACCGTTTCCAACATTGACTGTATGATTATAAGAGCCATCTTTTCACACTGAGGACAACTAGGGCTGCACAATTAATCAAATTTCTAATCGTGATTACAATTACAGATGCCACAATTACAAAAAAAAAATCCACTTACATTATTCTTTCTTAAGGTGTGTGAGAGAGAGAGAGAGAGAGAGAGAGAGAGAGAGAGAGTGAGAGTGAGTGTGTATTTTTCCTAGAAGTTATCTTAAGGTTTTTTTTTTTTCTCATTAGTTTAATTTTTAAATTTTTACTTTTTTAATATTTAAAGAAGAAACTATGTATAAAAATGTGGCATGCATATGCTTCAAACAATGGTATAAAGCTATTCAAAAAATAATTCAATGTAAATTGTGATAATCGTAATTAATAATCGCAATTACAAATTCAAGTGAATAATTGACAATTATGATTTTTGTCAAAATCGTGCAACCCTAAGGACAACTGAGGAACTCATATGCAACTATTACAGAAGGTACAAACGCTCAATGATGCTTCAGAAGGAAACACAATGCATTAAGAGCAGGGGGTGAAACATTTTGAATTTGAAATAAGGGTAAATTTCATTTACTTTTTCTAATAGCGAACATGTAAGTATCTTCTGTAGCTTCTGAAGGACAGTATTAAATGGAAAAAAAGTCTGATATTCAGGCAAAATAAGAAAAATGTACACATCTTCATTCTGTTCAAAAGTTTTCACCCCCTCTCTTAATGCATTGTTTTTCCTTCTGGAGCATTAGTGAGCATTTGCACCTTCTGTAATAGTTGCATATGAGTCCCTCAGTTGTCCTCAGTGTGAAAAGATGAATCTTAAAATCATACAATCGTGGTTGGAAAGAGTTTAAATGCAAAAAAGAATTTGCGGGCTCTGAAGAATTTTCTTGAAAAACAGTGGGACAAACAAGGGACTCATGAACAGCTATCATTAAACAAAAAAAAAACAAAACAGCTGTGGATCGTTCAGGTAACAACACAGCATTAAGAATCAAGTGTGTGTGTGTAAACTTTTGAATAGGGTCATTTTTATAAATTCATTCTATTATTTTCTCTTGTGGACTATGCAAATGTCTTTTATGTGAAATATCTTATTCAGATCAGTACTAAATAAAAAATAATATGCTTTTTAATGATCCCTCTTATTTTGGTAAAATTAACATTTTGCAGATTCTGCAAGGTGTATGTGAACTTTTGGCTTCAACTGTAGATACATAACCTCCGACTCTAACCTTGGTTGAAAAATGGCTTGACTTTGTAATAGTGTTGCCTGAAGAACAGGCTAGATTAGTGTAAGTGCATGAGGTGACATCACTTGCATATTACCTCAGCACATGGAGCTCTATTAGTCCATATTTTGTAAAGCCTTTTCACGTTGGGAACATGCACAGATGCAAAGCTGGAGTCAAATGGTGCGACTTAATCATAAAAACAGGGATCTTGCGCTTGAAAATCCTTTAGTTAAGTGAACCTGTAACATTCCTCAAAGCGTGAAATGATATCTTGATGCATCAGATATCCAACACCCCTTTCTGTTAATCTCATCTGAGGGTTTAAAAGCATGACTGTTGCAGAACTCATGACAAACAGTTTAGCAGAGGTGGGCAGATGGTTAAGCAACTTAAAGTTCTTTTTTTGATTCGTATCAAGTGAATAAATCAGTTTCTCACTGCTATTGCAATCATTTGGAGGAAGCAGAGTTATCACTGTGAACCCCGTCACACTAACCGGGAACCGTTTTTTCAACAGGAGCATGGGCCAGGTTGCCCGGGTGAGGGTGAAGTCATTTTTAGAAGTTCATTGTCAAAGTATATTATACAGGTAGAAACTAGGTCACTCCATCCTGAAATAACTACACTCTATATAAGGTGGCAAATTAGATTGACATATTCATGAACTGTAGAAATATACAGCATTTATTTATTTAAATTAATTGAAGGCACCACATGTGATTTTATATGGATGAATTTTAGAAGTTAAAAATACACTGGAAAAAGCAGTTTAAATTACATCAGCAAAACTAGTTTTACTTCCAGCCAACTACATTAAAGTTAGAACAGTGATAAGACAGAAAAGTGCATTTGTTTGAGTCAGATCAAGTATAAACAGTTCTTTAGAGTAATGACTTGGCATGTGCATATTTTTTAGTGTAGATATATAAGAATGGATGCAAAACTAGTTCATATCCAACTACACATCTCTCTCAATTCAATAATGCAAATATATGCAGGACGGCTGCAACGTTCAGACAGAATAAATTCACAGTCGAAGACAAAATGGCTTTTAACTGAAAATATAGGTTGCATTCATCTGTCTCAGAGCTTAAAATAAGAAAGTGGTACTTTTATAGAGATTCTGCCTGTAGAGTAGAGTGGGAAAAAACTTCCCAGTTCACCCCACTGAGACGGGTTATGGACCCTAGAGTCCTGTAAAAGGATAATTACAATTGCATAATGCTAGTTACGATCATGAGAAACATTTAAAAAGTTCTATTTTATATAAAAATAAAATCAAGTCCTGTAGAGACATGGGTTTAATATTTAAATCAAAAATAGTTATTTAAAAGGCCCAAGCTAAAAGTTGCCAAACTTTTATTTCTTGGTTGCCAAATATTAATATATTTCCTGTGCAATGAGGCTAAAGGCTACCTTGGTTAAAAAAATATTCTCAGATTTATATTGGTATCTGTTGAAGTTAATAGTTTTACAACATTACTTGACAAGATATCCGTTAACATGAAGTCAATGACTATGGCGTTGTTTCCTCAGTTCATCCCACTCTTTATCTCACAGTGGGTGGAACGACCGGTTAATAGAACATAAATATCCTTTAATCCTCAGCCAAAATTATTGAAAGTGTGTCTTATTCGTCTTGGCTTCCTCCACTCATTACTGCGAGGTGCTGCATCTGCCAAAGTCAGCATGGATTTAGAGCTGTGGTGGAGGACGAGGCCTGAGGGGGGAAGATGATTTTAGGTGCATTAAGGGATAATAGGTTGGATCTTGTGAGCATTTTACTACTGTCTGAGGGAATGGGGATGATAGACTAAAAGTATGAGAAGCAGGAAATCTTCCAGACCACAACAGAAATGCAAAACGGACATAAGGATAACAAACAAGGATAGTTAAAAAAAAAGAACTTGAGCTCATATTATAGAAGAGAGAAGGTGGTTGTCTGGCTTGGTAAATAAACTGCTGAGACAGAAAAAAAGCGAAATATTCTCTTAGTGCAAGTGTGTGGTATGTATGTAGTATTTAATGCCAGTAAATAGTTCAGAACGAGTAGAGTTTTAACATGGAGTACCAAAGAGAGCTCGGTAGATTACTTACAAATTGTAGTTCATTACAGATTACATTAAAAAAAATGTAGTTAGTAACATAATTCTGACCTTTTAGTTACTTTTTTACTTTTTAAAAACATTGTTTATGTCATTTATTTAAAAAAAGTTTTAATATTTAAAAAAAATTAAACATACCATATTGATATAAAAAAAGAGAAAAGAAAGAAAATATATTCCATATTTGAACATCATAAATGCATTAAACATTACATTAGTGAGTTGATAAAAATCTAATAATAATTAAATCGTATGATGTAAAATAAAAGCAATTTAACCTGAACACAAAAATATTTGTTTACCTTCATGTCAATGCAATCATTAACCAGCAGCAGGGAACTGTAAACATGCACATTTGTTGTTCAGTTATTAAAATATTTATTTCAGCAATATATTTCAAGCAAATATTATATTTTAATAGGTTTGGCTGACAGAAATGTTTGGGAATCCTTGTATTAAATGTACAAACATTAAGAAACATGAAAAAAAAATGACATTAAACAGGTTTGAAATATTTTGTGAATAATTCATTTATGAATATTTTACTGCCATTGTGTGAAAAATATGAAATCATGCAATCCATAAAAAAGTAATTGTAATCTGATTATAAGCAGTTTAAAATGTAATATGATTATAAGCATTTTAAAATGTAATATGTGACCACAAAACCAGTTGTCAGTAGCACGGGTACATTTGTAGCAATAGGCAAAAAAAAAATTGTATGGGTCAAAATGATCGATTTTTATGCCAAAAATCATGAGGATATAAGTAAAGATCATGTTCCATGAAGATATTTTGTAAATTTCCTACTATAAATATATCAAAACGGAATTTTTAATTAGTATATGCATTGCTAACAACTTATTTGCATAACTTTAAAGGTGATTTTTCTCAATATTTAGATTCAGATCACAGCCAAATATTTTCTTATTCTAAGAAACCATACATCAATGGAAAGCTTATTTATTCTGCTTTCTGGTATATAAATCTGACTTTGTGGTCCAGGTCACATACTCTAACTACAATTTTTGGAATCTAATTATGTAATCCAGATTAAATGGAATCAGTTACCCAGCACTGATAACAAACAGTTAAATCCAGTTAATTTTCCATTCATTCAGTATTAATAATAATAAATAGAAAAACAAAGCATTTCCCAACATAATATATTGCATTTCTTTGAATTAAATTTCTTTATGTTTGGACTGGAGCAAGTCCTTCATTTTTACTGCACTCTTTCCCTACACGTTTTATTGCTGAAGCCTTTATGAATTTAGAATATTTACATTTGGTTGTCGCTTTACAGTCAGTTGCACTCAATTTAAAGTCAATAAACTGTAAACATTAGAGAAAGGAAAACACCAGCTGGCATGTGTTTTATCTACCCTAAAAGAGAACACTAAAAACAGTGTGAATGGGCAATTTACTGAAAATGTTGCCCATAGGCATTTTTTAACACCCACTAATAATTTATTAAGCCTTATGTTTCAAGTGGCTTCCTTGCAAAAGCTATATTGTTTCACTCAAAAATTTCAGATGTGTTGCACGAAGATCATTCCGGAGTCACAGAGTTGTGTCAAATCAATACCATGACATTCCAGAATTAAAGTGCAGCTGGGAGAAATCAGCCAGAGAGGATGAGAAAATATGAATGCCTCATGTCCTAAACATAATATTTTCCACGCTCACATCCTCCTCAGATACTGTGATTGATCACTTCCTCATGTACGTTCAGGGTTTAAAAATGCCTTCCCTTATCGATATTATTGATGTAATAGACATCCACCCAAGCATCAGTACTAATTCCCTGAGGGCGTATTGGCGATCAGAGGCAAACAGCGTTAGACACCTCCAAGGCTTTCACTTGTGCCTGGGCAATGAAATTTTTCGTCTAATCCTGTTAGTGCTAGAAGTACTTTCCAAACTGAGAGAAGATGAGAGAAGTAAATGCTTATTAGACCCTTCTGATGTGCATGCCGCTGACTGGTTGTAGTATGCACCCAGGGACATTAACGATAGGCATTGACCCTTAGTAATTGTGAAGTGTGTGACTGCATTTGATTAGACACATTTATGCTGAGCAATGAAAGTGCACCGAAATAATTGCTTTTGGTTTGAGATGAATTTCGCGAGGCCCAAAATACCTACTTTGATCTCTTATTGCGGTCATCAGTTCTGTCATGGTGTTCAACAGAGATAGGCGTTATATTACAGACTGCAAGATATTTACAGAAATTAAATGCTATCAACATAATGCACTGTTATGATCAAAGAATTCAAACTTCAGATCAAGAAACATCTCTCAAGGTTAAAAAACAACAAAGTGCCTTTATTGTAGCAGAAAGAAGCACATTCACAAGTGGGTATGCCACTTAAATATGCCATTTAAAAGTATGTGGTCAGTAAGAATTTTTTTTTTTTTTTTTTTTTTTTTTTTAAGTATCTATGTTTATTTACCAAGGCTGCATTTATCTGATTAAAAAAAGTTTTTCATTTAAACTGGCCAGAGATGCTGGGATACGCTCCAGCCCTCCATGCTACAGAGAGTGAATGGATGGATGTTTTCTATTTTATGATGCTTTAAACAATTAATTTTTTCCTGTAATGCAAAGCTGAATTTTCAGCATCATTACTCCAGTCTTCAGTGTCACACGATCCTTCAGAAATCATTCTGATATGCTGATTTGCTCCTCAAGAAACAAGATTATTTGATGAATAGAAAGTTCAAAAGAACAGCATTTATTTAAAACAGAAATCTTTTGTAACATTGTAATCAATTTAATGCATCCTTGCTGTATGAAAGCATTATTTCTTTTGAGACTCTAAATGTTTGAATGGTAGTGTGTACACAAAGAAACTTGCGACTGATGACATTAATAAATATGACCACTGAAAGGAGATGTTGAACTGTAGGATGGCAGTAGGCAGAAAGATCTCTAGTAATGCGTCTTTAAGCACTGGCAGAAGCTAGTGGCAAAATGTACATCCATGAAGAGAATGAGCAGACTTGTTTATGAAACATTTCTGTTTACCATTATCCTCTACTGTGAACTGTCAGGTACTTATAAAAGTTCTCCTTTTGAAAGATAGCTGGTCTCAGGGGCACGTCAAGGACAAACTCCAGACATGCTTTCATGTGATTCTTTTAGAGTAAAGGCGTCTTTCGTGCCACCCCTCACATATTGGCCGGTGATATGCACAGCTTTTTATATGGTTTGACTGGTGCAACTCTGTTCTCAGCTCCTCAGTTTATCAAAAGCTTCTTATTCGCATCAACCATCTTGGGCGTATACTGGTGGTTTTATGTAGCTTACACTTTCTAATAACTCCAACTTTGCACATTTGGATGTTGGTTTGTACTTACTATTTAAAGAGCAGGTCATGTGTGTTTTCGAAAAATATCTATTTTGCAGTTTGTAACGAAGCTATCCTTTAATGTAAACAGTCTGCAATGTTGTTAATCAAAAAAGTGCATTATACATAAAGATATTGTCCCTCAAAACAAAGAGTCGACTCAGAATCACCTTAAAGGTTCATGAAATCCTGGACTACTTTTTCTGAGATGTTAGCAGAGGTGTTTGTGTTGCACATCATAGATGACAATGTTAGCATCTGTTAATTTTAATTGTTTGAGAAAACTGGTTAATTTTGAGCTTTTTTGTGCTATTTTCATCTTCTGGGTTTAAAATCTACATTGTGCTGACGTCACAATTTGTGACGTGGCAGTGCACTATAGTATATCGATGACACGCTGGTGTCTCATAATTATTCATGAGGTGGCGTTTTCTTATCCTATGAGAAGAGCTTTGCCTAATTATTCACAACAGCCTGTGTTGATTTGCTATGATAGACGCTTCAGGCTGTGAGATTACGTATATTAACTATGAGAAACGTTCATGGATTGAGAGAGATTGCTTTGTAAGAGTTCGGCACAAACACGATTCATTCATATAACGTTAGTGAGTGTAATAGCGGTTTTTACAGCTCCTTGACGGAACCCATCAAAAGGATTATAAGCGCCGTAAAATAAGCCTTAAAAGTTAATAGAGGTGCAACAGCGCGTTCATATATATGTTTTCGATGCAGAGTGCAAATGCCTGTGCATTTATTTGTGTTGTTAA
>JAHKKF010535956.1:0-11811 GCA_019740295.1 Labeo calbasu
TTTTTTTTTTCCACACAATCAGTTGATTTTAATCTGGGAACAGGCTGACAAAGCACAGAGAAATTTAACCCCGTTTAACTGGCCATGCATCTGTGGAAAAGTGTTTTCAAGTCTCTCTCTCTCACACACATACACGTGCATCTTATTCCACAGAGCTATTCGCCGAAATTGCTTGATAAATGTGTTTGTTCACTCATGCCCTAATATTTTAATTAGTTTATTGAGTTTTGTTTATTCACATTCAATTTTAAACCTGTTTAGTTTGTTGCTCGCCTGCGCCTTCATGAATCATTGAACAGCATATTTTATCAGTAATCAACATTATTAGCCCAGAGAAGATTTTTGTTGCTCAGAGTTTGCTCTTTCATAGCTCCAGAGACTTACTGGAGCTCTAAATTAGGCATCAATTGTGTCTCAGACATTTCTACTAACGTCCCTTAGGAGAAGTAAAAATAGACAAAAAGTAAGAGACCTCAGCCATAAAATGAATGCAGATAGGGTGAGAAATAATGAGAAATGTTCGAGTTCATATTGAAATCTGACCTGTAGACACTGAAATCTTGCCAATCTGGACAAAGTTTCTCTTCTGAACTTCTAGACAAGTCACGTGTGAGACCACTGGGATCTGTATGGTATAAGCTGTCCAGGATAATTGAGACAAATGAGACACTAGCCCCTTTTACACAGTAATACCAGTAAATTGTTTTAAAAATACCAAAACGACATTACCAATAAATACAAAAATTTGCTGTTCACACACCGTCTTTATACCAGTAAAGCACCATTCACATATACGTTTCAAAATACCGGTAAGTTCTGTGACATCATTAACCAGAAATGACCTCTTAACGGCTGTGCCTCCCGGTGTTGCGTTTATAAACATGGAGGGGTACACGTGGTCAGTTTTTTTGTTGATGCTGTCATTTTTGTATCAAATGTATGCAGCGCTTGCTCCAGAGACAATGCATTACACAACTTCAAACTGAACTACACAGTGTGGAGTAAATGCGTTATCTGCACCAGAATGTTATGATTGGCCCTTAGCAGACGTCTTACATCAGCACGTTCTGAACTCGTACGTGCTCATACCAGTAATCTTCATTCTTTGTTCACATACAGCATCATAATTATGTTCCGGGTCTCTTTTCCCACACTGGGCCCTGGGAATCATCCTAACCCTCCCCCCCTTTACAGCACCCCTGCTTACTAGTAAATTGCCGGAACAAATTTACCAGTATTTTAGAAAAGTCTTGTTCACACATAATCTCTTAACAGTAATTTACTGGCAATTTACCAGTAAAGACTTTATGTGTGAAAGGGGCTATTAAAGAGATCTACTTTGTGATGTTTTCAATCCCATAGTAATACAAGACAGCCAGATACAGGGAGCATCACCTCTCTTAAAAGCTAATTAACAGAAATATCAGTGTTACAAACGCTAAAAAAAGTGTCGAGAAACAGTTTTCACTTGAAAATTGATAGTATATTTCACATTACAAAGAATTAGCAAGTATCACATTGAAATAAATGTAAAAATTAGAAAGGAGAAAGACTGAAACGGTATTTTCTTGTAAAATGTACTCTAATAATCTTTATTTTATTTACAACACTGAAAAGTTGACTGAGGACGCTTTTTTACATTCCAGTTGAATTTCTTAATTTGAATTGTGAACAGAAAACAAAATTGAAATTGGAATTTATGGAAGCAGAAATTCAAATAACCCCAACAAGAAAAAATATGTTTGTCAAGACCAGGTTGAAATCGCACTTAATTTCCCAGAATGTCAAGACTGATTGAACTGCAAATAATTAAATTCCTCTTCCTGTCATTCTGATTTAAATTCCAATTCAACTTCCTGTGGAGTGTGACACCTTCATATTTCAGCCAATTATTTGATTCTAAATTATGTACAATAGCATGACTTGCACTGTACAGAGCCCAGAAAATGCCATGGTGATGGGGGAAAAAAATAGATGGAAGGAAAAATACATTTTAATGCTTTTGCATTAGTTTGAAAAACATTTGCATTCAACCAAGAAATTTTGCATTCACTGGCCTAGTTAAAACTATATTTCAGTTTTGCAGGTAAATGCAAATTTTGGGAGGGGGGAATGTAATACTTTTGTTTGAAAACTACATTTTTGTGATCAATTGCAAAGTTTCTCAAATGTTTTGGGAGTGAAAGCAAAATCATTTAAATATAATTCCAATACATATTTTTCATCTCCGCACTACTTAATCAGTTATAGATTCTTAAATATCAAGTGGTGGGTCTCTAAAATCTGTTATGTTTGTAAAGATTAACAAGCCACCATTATCATTAAACCACTGCACTCAACAGGAAACAACAGCGTTCAGTAATTAATTAAATACACTGTTTCCATAAATTTTTTGGACTTTTTCGTAACAGTTATAAAAGGATTAGTTCACTTTCAGAATAAACAATTCCTGATAATTTACTCACCCCCATGTCATTCAAGACGTTTGTGTCTTTCTTTCTTCAGTCAAAAGAAATTAAGGTTTTTGAGGAAAAAAAAAAACTGCAGTTTCAATGCAGCTTCAAAGAGAATTTTTCTCCCTACCCTACCTTTTTGAACTCAAGTACACAGATGAAGAACTAACCACACATGACCTTTTCGATATGATTACGTAATGTTGTAGATGCCCACTGCAGAGCTAGATGAACATTTTGCTAAATAAGACCCTTATTCCTCGTCTGAGATCATTTAGAGTCCTTTGAAGCTGCACTGAAACTGCAATTTGGACCTTCAGCCCGTTGATCCCCATTAAAGTGCACTATATGTAGAAAAATCCTGGAATATTTTCCTCAAAAACCTTAATTTCACTAAAAAACAACAACTTTGTTTGATCTCTAGTTATGAAAACTCATACCCTCTATTTTGCCGTGCACTGTTTAAGTTCAGCTCGCTCACAGTGTCTTCACACACACACACAAAAACACACTGAACTCTGATATCATTCTCAGGCTAATATCTGCAGGCTAATGTACTGCACCACCGCACATCTATTAATATGGATTTGATCCTGAGATCACGCAGCACCCAATACTGCTCTAAACTGCAGGGACACGGCTGACCTTTGTAGGAGTGTGTGTAAGCGACAGAGGGAGGGGGACAAAGAGAATCTCATTTACATGAAATACTGTTGTCCACATCCAGCAAAGAAGTACTGTTCCTCAAAATATCACATCAGACATGCCGTTCTGCCATTTTTTAATAAGTCTGAAGTATAATGTCTTTTCAACACATGATCTAGACACACATAGGCAGAATACTGTGTGCCTGAAGCAGAGATAGGTGCTGTCAACATTTGAGGCCATCCATCACTGTAACCCAATCAACTTTAAGTGCTCGCTTTAATCCAATCAGTCACAAGCACACTCAGCTCATAATCCAATCGAAACAGGGCCATTCCCAGACGACAGACTACTCCACCTGTCAGCACCACTGAGCATGTGTCAGGCAAGCTATCTGATTGGCCTTAGTAATCTAAAGCTATTGGACAGCTGGTTAGGTCATGAAAGGTCACGTCAAAAGTAATGACATAAAATTAAATTCAGACTCCCGGTGACATAAACTACAATCGGGGAAAAATACACATCTTTTAATCAGCATGTGGCTGATTTTTAATGTAAAAATCAGTATTTTGCTTTTTTTGTTTTTTGTTTTTTGTTTTTTTTAAAAAAAGAAAAAAGCACTTATATGTATGTCTGGAAAAAAGGTCTTTAAATAAATATTTTTGTCATTTGTTAAATAAATAAATAGGAAAAAGGACTTTCCATGACATTTTGCCAATTGTGAAATAAATAAATAAATAAATAAATAAATACATAAATAAAAAGAATTTCCATGACTTTTCATAATTTGTAAAATAAATAAATAAAAGAATTTCCATGACTTTTTGTCATTTGTAAAATAAATAAATAAACAGGAAAATGAATTTCCATGACGTTTTGTCAGTTGTGAAATAAATAAATAAATAAATAAATAAATAAACAGGAAAATGAATTTCCATGATTTTTTGTCAATTGTGAAATAAATAAATAAATAAATAAACAGGAAAATGAATTTCCATGACGTTTTGTCAGTTGTGAAATAAATAAACAAACAAATAAATAAACAGGAAAATGAATTTCCATGACTTTTTGTAAATTGTGAAATAAATAAATAAATAAATAAATAAATAGGAAAAAGGACTTTCCATGACTTTTTGCCATCTGTGAAATAAATAAATAAGAAAGACATTTCCATGACTTTTTGTCATTTGTGAAATAAATAAATAAATAAACAGGAAAATGAATTTCCATGATGTTTTGTCAATTGTGAAATAAATAAATAAATAAATAAATAAATAAATAAATAGGAAAAAGGACTTCCTATGACTTTTTGCCATCTGTGAAATAAATAAATAAATTAATAAATAAGAAAAAGACATTTTCATGACTTTTTGTCATTTGTGAAATAAATAAATAAATAAATAAATAAATAAATAAAATAAATAGGAAAAAGGAATTTCCATGACTTTTTATCAATTGTGAAATAAATAAATAAAACAAAATATATTTTTCCTTCCACCTAATTTTTTCCCCATCACCATGACATTTTTGGGGGCTTTGTACAGTATAAGTCATGATATTGTGAATATTTCAGAATTGAAGAATTGGCTGAAATACGAAGGTGTTACACTCCACAGGAAATTGAATTGGAATTTAAATTGGAATGACAGGAAGAGGAATTTAATTATTTGCAGTTCAATCAGTCTTGACATTCTGGGAAATGAAGTGTGATTTCAATCTGATTTTGACAAACATTTTTCTCGTTAAAAATGACACTTATTGGGGTTATGTGAATTTCTACTTCCATAAATTCCAGATTTAATTCTGTATTCTGTTCACAAAGTAAATACAAATTCAGTTCAAACTGAATTAAAATGTATAAAGCACGGGTGGCGAACGTCGATCCTGGAGAGCCGCAGCCCTGCAGAGTTTTACTTCAACCCTAATCAAACACACCTGAACAAGCTAATCAAGGTCTGAACGGTTACTAGGAAACTACAGGCAGGTGAGTTTTATTAGGATTGGAGCTGAACTCTGCAGGGTTGCGGCTCTCCAGGACCAACGTTCGCCAACCCTGGTATTGAGCATCCTCAGTCATCTATCTAGATAGATAGATAGATAGATAATATTTTTAATATTTTAATTTGATAAAGATATTAGATATGGGCAGAACTAGAAAAAAATACCATTGAAAGTCCAGTAATGACATTTATGTATTTCCATAAAGGCCTTTAAGTTACAATTTCCTGATATTTTCAGGTCTTCCATGATGAAACTCTGATATTCTGCTGATGGTTCATGCCGTCATTTTCTACTAAAGCCCCGATGTGATGAGTGTATAAATAAATCAGTTTTGTTCTTGTTAATTATAAATATAGTGCCAATCATAAGAACATTGTAGAGGAACTTGCCCCAAGACTCTCTTGTGTTAAAATGACAAAACCCAATTAAATTTCTTTTTAAGTAACAGATGTTTTAACATCCCTAAACTAAAAGGAAATTGTGTTGATTCTATTACTTCTTTAACCATTTGTGTTTGGCATTGTTCACATTAACAGTTTATGAGGAAAAACCTAAATGTTTTCCAGTGCTGTGAGGAATATATATAGTTGAACAGCGCACCCATCCAGCACGAGTACGCCTTAATTAAATGCACATCTACGAGCTTAGGATGGATAAGAGATAATAACATTGTTTCACAACTAATTATGGGTAGTAAACATAGTTGATGTCGATGTTTGCTTAATGAACTGCGCAGAGAGCATTTGGTGGATACAAAAACTATTAAGCCTTGTCATTTGATCAATCAGATTTTAAAAAATTGATAGCTACATTTATAGCTGATGTTTATTCTAAGATAACATTTAAGACAATATAATAAACGTTCCTGTGTGAGCTGAGAACACAAAAGCAAATACATCACATTTTCGGTGAGCTTTTAAACATTCAGTGTTTACCTCCCGTCTCTCCATAAGACAGTCAGAATCAACTCGCCTTAAGCTCAATAAATATAACAAGTTCAGATTAATATAAAAAGTTAAGGAAGAAAATGGCATTAAACTTCCAGTGAAACTTTTCTAAATGGTGAACAAACATTTAATGAGACTGATGTGTTCTTTCTAAAAATGAACTGAAGAAAACACAGCGTGCAGCTGATCACTGAATTTAATAGCTCTAGGCTTATTCTGAGAGCACAACTTCAAGTTACTGAATATGAAAGACATTCATTTGTTGAATGCATGCTAATGCTGACATTTATAGTGTATAAAAATATGATTTAAGATGTAGATATGTTTGCCAAAGTCTGTGGATAAATTGTGTCCATATTCTTCAAAACATTTTATGATATTACTGTCTGAGCAGTAAATACTAATTAAACTTTTCACACTCTCTAAAAGAAAAAAAAAGTAAAACATGCGTACCTGTGCAAAATGTGATGCAATATTGTGGGGTGGTTCCTTACTGGTCCAAGTCAAACAAGCTTACATCCAAATCTCTTTTCTACTCTGTAGATATGACTCAGCTTCCTTCTTCTCAGCAGGCCTATACACAAGGCAAAAGTGACAAGTTTGATTGCTTTGAAATATAACAGTGTATGTCTTTCCAACAAAACTACATGAACAAACACACATCTAAACATAGCTGCAAGCAGCAGTTAAGGGGTCAAAATGAAGAGCTAAGGATCTTTAGGGTCCTCCAACCCTGCTTCTGAAGAGCTACCTTCCTGCAGACTTAAGTTAACCCCGCTTTAACACACCTGTCTGTAATTAAGTAGTCTTGAACACCTTGATTAGCTGGTCCAGATGTGTTAGGGTTGAAGCTGAACTCTGCAGTATGGTAGCTCTCCAGAAGCAGGGTTAGAGACCCCTGTTAAAGACATTTGGTGATACAGAATTTAACTACAAAAATACTGTTCGATTCGTCATGCCGTTCTGAATCTAACAAGACTTATGTGCCCTCAGGTCATGCTTGTTACAACACAACAAATTTGGTCAGAATCCTCTAAACCCTGGCGGAGATAAAGCCTCATGTCACTTTACGAAAATGATCTGGTATATCAAAAAGCTTTTGATAACTTTTTGCTTGATGAGATGAGCCAATTTTGAAACAATGGGACATTATATTTTGATAAATGCAACACTGCAAAAATTCATGACCATAGAAATTAAAATTTTCATAAGCATTCAACTCGATATGACAAGGAATGAGAAGAAAAAATATTTTTGCTTTTAGACCTTGCAGTTCTAAAGTTATTAGCAGAAACATGAGTGCAAATTTGGCCTGTTGGTGGCGCTAGAGAGTTTGAGTTAGAGACTCCAGATTTTCTGTGGTTAATGTTGAGACTGTCCTCTATCTGTGTGCCAAATTTCATAACTTTCCTGCAAGAGGTTCTATAGGCTGCCATAGACTCCCAGAGCGGAAGAAGAAGAAGAGGAAGAAGAAGAAGAAGAAGAGAACCAACAGACACAATAGGTACCTAAGCACCTTAGGTGCTCTGCCCCTAATCATTTCAGACTTCACAAAGTACTTCTCAAAAGTTAAAAAAATTTAATTTTATTAGATTACCCAATAAAGAACAAAAATCAACAATTGGGGATTCACAAACCCTTCAATTTGCAAACCGAATGACTTCCCATTTACAGTAAGGCAGCACAGGTACAGTACACACCTGCTATTTTGGTTCCACTAAATGTCATCCATTTCTAGATATCTCAAATTGCAGACAGCACTTCCGATGTGTCCAGTGTGTGTGTGGGGCACCATGAAAAACATTTAAGAGAAGTTTTGACAGAGAGCTAATAATTCTCTCTCAGTGTGTGTGACTGTTTCTGTTTCAGACCACACTGATCCCTCGTCTGACCTGCAGCAGATCTTCTTCAGCACACTGACACTTTCTCCCCTCACAGACTCATTATATTCTACCTGCAGTTCGATCTGACGCAAAGGGCCCACGTCCACGGGAAGGTCAGAGGTCAGGAAGATGGATGACTGATTTGTGAGACTGACCCCTGGGGTGACGGACAGCCTGATCCACCTAACATAAGTCTGTTTTAAAGTCATCACTACTGAATACAGCACTACTATCACTCAACTATGACCAATCATCTCTCCTCAGGAAATAGATATAGGAATAGAATGAAGCTTCAGTGATTTAAACTATATCTCCCACAAGAGCGGATGTGACCATTTGTAAATTTTATGTGTCTGGCTTCCGGTCTCATCTGCGTCCAGTTATTTTTAGCTGTACAAAACAGCTCCTTTTGCTGCTTGATATTGTAAATTGGTGTGTTTTACCATATTTTAATGTATTATCTTACTTATGAACATACAGTTTTACCATTTACTGCATGTTGTTATTCTTCTTGTTATTTCCCTATAGCGGCTAATAAACCAGAAGTCTCGCCCACAGGCTTACTTTAGTACTGAAGAATAAAGTGGATACATTTGCAGACTTCATTTGTTTTTCTCTATCACACTTAAAAATACAGTTTAAATCATTGTTCATTCTGAGTCTGGGCACAAGTAATTAAATCCTTTTCTTTCTTTGACAAATTCCCTCCTAATGAGGGCCTGACCTGTTTCTCCAAGACTGCCAAAACTTCTAATGTAATCTCATTTAATCAACATAAAGGTGCTGTTAGCAATATCTCTATGAATAAAACACATAAAATGTTTCTATTACCTGACAGATACCACTCCAGTAGGTATCTTAAGGTATCACATCAGTTTTTGTATCAGCTATGGACTCTTGTAAACAACAGCAATAAGGATTCAAGGGAGCGACCCGTATTTTTTAGCCAACCAGAAACACTCTCCACCTGTCAATCCTTTACCGGAAGTTGGAAAAACGGCTGAAATGGCTTAGAGCACCTTTAACTTTTCTGATTTTCAGCTCGTCTTTGAAATCACTAGGTGGGAAGCGTCTCCCATCTCAACAGACATCGTAACAATTCTTTCATTATCAGCGAAAATGTGGAATAACCTTTGCGAAGGCGGGTGAAGTTTTAAAGCCGCTGGCACGCGAAGGTCTCCTTGACATTTTGCCGCTCATCTTCTCCAACGCTTCCTCCTGTCTGAGGGAAGAGATGTGCGCGCCCCAATGACATTTACCAAAGTCATCAAGAACGGGAAAAATGGTATTACCGAAGAAGAAACAGCTAAAAGCAGCTTGTTCCGTCCCGGGAACCGGATTTATAAGAACATACTGTATAAGCAAGTCAACTGCAAAGCTTGCATTTGGAGTTACACTGTTTCAGCTTAGGTTGGTGTGACGGCAGAAAAAAATGTGTGTATATTTATTAATATATGATTTAAAAAATACAGAAAAAAACAGTAATGTTGTGAAATATTATTACAGTTTAAAATAACGGTGTTCTATTTTAATATATTTAAAATATAATTTTTTCCTGTGATTAAAGCTGAATTTTCAGCAGTCACTATTTCAGTCTTCAGTGTCATAACATCCGTCAGAAATCTTTCTAATATGCTTATTTATTATCAGTGTTGAAAACAGTTTTTGCTGCTTAATATTTTTTGGAACCTGTGATACTATTTCCAGGATACTTTGAATAAAAAGAACACCATTTATTCAAAATAGAAATTGTAACAAATATACACGACCATTTAGTTAGTAAAGTTTGAGGTCAGTACTTTTTTTAAAAAATGAATACCAATGTGTTAAATTGATAAAAAGTGATAGTAAAGACTTATATTGTTTTTTTTTTAATCTTTTTAAATAAATATTGTTCTTTTTAACTTTTTATTCATCAAAGAATCCTGAAAAAAGTATCACAGGTTCCAAAAAAATATTAAGCAGCACATTAGATAATAAAGCAGCATATTAGAATGATTTCTGGAGGATTTTGACACTGAAAAAGAAATTTCAGCTTTGCACAAAAGGAAACTATATTTTAAAGAATATTAAAATAGAAAACCTTTATTTTAAATTTTAATAATATTTCACAATATTGCTGTGTTATTACTGTTTATTTAAAAATATAACTCAATATAACACCACTGTCCTTGGGGCTTCAGTGACAGTCAATGAGTGTGAAATAAATAAATATATATCTCAAAAGAACACAACTGGGTTTCTGATAAAAAAAAATTATTTGTAGTTTGATAAATTCATACCTATGTTTGAGCCTTCACATTTAAAATTTGTATATCTTTTATGTTTTCCCTAAAACGACACCTCAATACCTCAAATCTATAAAGTATAGAACAGTAAACACTGTTAAATGAACACTGTAGAAAGACAGAACTCAAAATATTAATATTGTTAAACATATTACCTAAATTTTCAGTAAAACACTGTTAGGGGTGGTAATAAACCATATCACATTTATTCTGAATTAGCGTTTCTATCCACCTTATTTTTCAATGCGGAAGTAAGCTGTTTTCTTTTAATGTGTTAGACGTCCGGTTCATAATCCGCCATAGGGAAATAACGAGAAGAATATCGAAGTGCAGTAAACGGTAAAACAGTTTGCACTACAAACCAGTGTGTTCATAAATAAGATAATACATTAAAATAATATGGTAAGACACACTGGTTTGCAATATCAAGCAGCAAAACGAGCTTTTTGTGCAGCTAAAAATAGCTGGAAGTGGATGAGACCGGAAGCCAGACACAAAAAAATGTACAAATGGCTGCACCCACTGTTATTGGAAAAATAAGGTGGATAGCTTTCTATATTCTGGCAACAACATACCTACCAGCATATGCTGTTTTTTTTTCACCAGGGGGATCAGACCATATACACACAGGTCATATCAGATATAAATTGAAGCTCTGGCCAGTCATATCTTATATACCTCATGCACTTAAAATAGGCTTTCAATCGAAAGTAACATCCTCACAATCCACCTATACTGCCTAGAGGTTTTTCCACACGCACACCTTCCCCCTCACGTGGAGAAAACAGCATAGATCTCATCAGAGACTTCCTCTTACATGTACTCTAGCTCCTGAACATTTTCTGTTTCAATCCCAGGCCAATAAACACATATAACCCTTTTTATACATTCTGACGCTCTGACTGGTGTGTGAACGGTTTTATGTACCATTGTCATCTTTCTTTCATCCGCTAGAGGGATCCGCCGTGCAGCCGCGGTGTTTTCAGTCAAACAGAGGGGTGTTGATTAACATCGCTCAAGTCCAGAAGCGGAGTGAGGAGAGGAAGTCAGTATTTTCACCTTTTTTCCCACAATTAGCTGCTGCAGCTGTTTTACTAAAGACATATATCAGGCTCTTGTCTATTTATGGAAAGCAGCTACCGAGTTTTTCTATGCAGGATAGCAGCAAAGAGACTAATTATTATAAATAAATTACTTTCAGCGAGTTTAAACAACAGACTCCAATATTAACTTTAGCATACAACTGAAATTATTCTGTGAGAAACAACTTCGTGAAGCTTTGTCCAGGCAGGCAGCAGTCTGAAATCTGACTCAAATCGATTTCATCGTCACAGAAGTGATGCATGTGCCTCATGAGTTTAGTAACATGGCTACATGCTACGATAGATGTATGCAGAGGCAACTTTCTCCATGTTAACACCTCACTACTCCCAGGTGTAGAAAAAAAGACAAGTTTCTTGACAGCCATCAGAGCTACCATATAGAGCAGTGTTTCCAAACCAGGTAAAGCCTACTAAGGCAACTAAAATCAGTTACTGAAAACTAAATCGGATTTGTGCGCAGTGTGAACAGAGGAAACATTCATATATAAACA
>JAHKKF010535958.1:0-14578 GCA_019740295.1 Labeo calbasu
TTGCTGTCAACTTGTGAAAGTAGTTTATACATATATTCAAGAAAGATACAAAAGGCGCCATTATCGCTGAGTGAATTTTATAAAACACACATTTTTCGTATACAACGGATGATATGTTTTCTCTTTCAAACTCGACTAGGCAGACGTTAAACCGAATTACGGCGTCTCTTAGCAACGGCGAAGTCTCCACGGCAACATCCTCCCAATCTGTCTGTCGAAAAGCTTCAGTAGGATAATTCAGTAGCATAAAGATGAAAAGCTTTGCTGTGTTCAAAATGAAAGCTCGGATTATGAAACCAATGGAGGGGAGCAAAATATCGCGTTGTTTTTGAGAAGTGAGTGACTCGTGGAGGGGTTACAGACACCAACGCGTGACAGAGCTGCAGTGACAGTAATGCTGTGACTAAATTCACTATTATCTATCCGTGCAACCTGCATTACTGTGCAAAAAAACCTGTCATATAGCGAATACTTGCACTTACCGGCAGGATGGACCCCGGTGTGCTCATATTTTTACTTTACGTCATGATAGCTCACGAACTCGTGTGTGGACTGATGCAGTACAGGAGACAAGCTGCCAAACCTCATAAACGCCTAATGTGGTGCTCCAGGTAAGATGTATTTTGTGTGTATTTTACCTCGCAAATTTGCTAAAATGTCCCCTAAGTTTACTAAATCTGACCAACTTCTTTCTGGGACATCCACAAATGTAAAGAGAGTTATTCTGTATGCCTTAAAATGTTCTGTAAGGTAGCCTTAAACTTAATATGACTTAAGCAACTAATTTATACTTTAATAATATTCTTAGTGTGCACTTTCCTGGCAAATCTCGTCTCCGTATATGAAAATATTAAACTGCTGAAACAACAGCTAATTGAATAACTGCATGTGTCTATGCTTTATTAACTGGATGGTCTTTATTTTTTACCCACAGTGCCCGTGTCTGTCATGGAACGTGGAGAGTCAGCAGCCAGCCGGTGCGGACCGGGAGGCGAGACTTGAAGAAAACTGGACGTATTGTCAGGAAAGCGTGACACGAGGGCCGCCGTGGACGTACGATCCAGATCCATAAATGTGGTTCTTAATCATCCTTTCTGCACTGTGATCAATCACTGAAGCTATGCTGGACCACTCACTGCCATTCGTGATTTTATAATTTCAACTGTGATGCTCAAAGTTTACAGGTTTCCTATTCACTGTAATTGTGGACACCGGAGGTGCATTTCTAGCTATAGTTTACCTAGAAATTGAAATTCTATCATTTATTCAGCCTTAGTGTCGTTGCAAACATGTATGAGACATTTTTAAAAATGTACTTAGTGTATTTTTTCTGTGCCCTATGGAAGCCCGTTTCTGCCACAGAATAAAAAATGAAAGAAGGTAATTGCAACTTTTTATCTCACAATTCTGACTTTTTTTCTCTGAATTGTGTGATACAAACTCGTAATTCTGACTTTTTTTTTTCTTAGAACTGAGTGATTTAAACTCGCAAATCTGACTTTTTTTCTCAGAATTGCTCGCATTTGCAAATTTTAATTTGGGAGATATAAACTCACAGTTATAAGTTTTGTTGTCAGAATTAAGAGGTTGTATCTTACAATTCTGACTTTATTTCACACAACTGCGAGTTTATATCACACAGTTCTGAGGAAAAAAAGTTAGAATTGGGATATTTTATCTTGTAATTATTTTTTTCTCACAGCTGTGAGTTTCTATCACACAATTCTGAAAATAGTTACAATTGTGATTTTATATCTTGCAATTCTGACTTTATAATTACAAGTTTATATCACACAATGCTGACATTATAACTTGCAACTGCATTTTTATATCTCGCAATACTGAGAAAAAAAAGTCAGAATTGTGAGATTTTAACTTGCAGTTCTGACTTTATTTCTCACAATTGTTAATATCATGCAGTTGTGAGAAAAAAAGTCACAATTGTGAGTTTATATCTCGCAATTCTAACTTTATAACTTGCAATTGCTAGTCTATATCTCGCAATTCTGAAAAAAAGTCACAATTGTGAGTTTCTATCTCACAATTCTGACTTTATAATTGCAAGTTTATATCTCGCAATTCTGACTTTATAACTTGCAATTACGAGTTTATATCTCACAATTCTGAGAAACAAAATCAGAAATATGAGTTTGTATCACGTAATTCTGAGAATAAAAATCTAAATTGTGAGATAAAAAGTTGTTTGTTTGGTTGTTTTTTTAACTCAGTGGCAGAAACGGGCTTCCATACAGTTCTTCAGAATGGACACAAACATCACCATAAAAGTGATCCAAGTCTTCTGAAGCTATAAGATAGCTTTGCATGAAGAGCAAACTTTTGTGTGTGTGTTCCACAAAGAAAAATAAGTAATACAGGTTTTGGAATAACAAGAGAGTGAGAAAATAATGGCAGAATTTTAATTTATGAGTGAACTCATCCTTGAAGAATGTTTGTAGAACCAGATTTTTTTGTTAGTGTTTTAAAAGCTGCTATTTTTATGTCTTAATGTAATATGAGCTGTAGTAGCAAAACGCAACATTCAGTCTCAAGCAGATTTGAGATCTCTGAGCAGATTTACAATGTAATATCACTGTGCATTTGAGTATGGAAATTACTAATTGCAGCAAATATTCTACATCACTTTGATGAAAACATCTGCTAAATGGTTATTTGTATTTTTTCTTGTTGAAATGTTTCTAAAAATATTACATTTTGTAAATGAATTGCAAATTGTTGTTTTTGGATGTGATAAGTCAAGTGTACATGGAAGTTCAGACTAACCTGTGTAACCGACTGTGTTATTGAGACACATTAAATATGCATTTCAGCATCAAATACAATGTAGTGATATTTTTAAGATATTTTTAAGAGTTAAGGTGTCATAGTCTCAGCAATTTTAAATATTTTTATGTCTCATACGATCTCAGAATGATTTGAATGTGCTTTTTGAATAGTTTATGCAAAAATGAAAATTTGCTGAAAATTTACAAACCCTCAGGCCATCCAAGATGTAGATGATTTTGCTTCTATAACAGATTTAAAGAAATTTCAAAGTGAGAAAATCACTTCTTCACTAATCCTCTTAAGTGAATGGGTGCCATCAGAATGAGTTCAAACAGCTGGTAAAAACACCATCACAACCACAAGCAATACTTAATTAGCATCTTGTGAAGCGAAAAGCTGCATATTTGTAAGACACAAATCCACCATTAAGACTTTAAGTCATCTTATCTGAATCAGGAAAGAAATATGCACAGATTAAACACCATTTACAAGCCAAAACAATTTTAAACAAATATGTTATAATATAGGACAACTGAAGAAAGTGTTATTATGAATTATTATTTTGGCCCGAAGCTGGTTTAAAGTTAAAATGTAATGATTGATTTGTTCCACAACACACAGATTTTCACTTAACAAGATGTTAATTGATGGACTGGATTTGTATGGATTACTTGCGGATTATTTTGATGTTTTAGCAGCTATTTTGATGATTCTGACAGCATTTACTGCAGAATATATTGGTAAGCAAGTGATGTAATGGTAAATTCGTTCAGATTCCTTTACATCAGGCAATTCAGGTGATTGTGGTTTGCCTGTTTTAGTTTTACTTTTGCTCTTGATTGTCTCGCAAACATTAATCTCATAAGCATGATCAAGATCCACCCACAACAAACCAAGAACGCAGATGGGTCAGAAAAACGAGTTACATTTAAAGTTACATGTCATCATCTTCTTTTATATTTCCTTTTGTTCCCTCCCAGTAAATTGTTCTTAAAACATGAAGATGCCTTAGGGAGAACAAGTTATCTGTTCTATTGATTTGGGCAACCCAAACACCGCACCCATAGTGAATGTACCCAACATTTAATGCCAAAACCATTGACAGAAAAAGAGAAGTGAGCAACCATAACAACTTTTACTCTAAAGGAGTGCCTTTCCATTGCATGTTGAAACATGGTAAGGGAGATTTGCTTCCATTCAGTAAAGGCGGGTGATGAGGTCTGACTTGCAACTGACCCTTTGCAAAAACCCGCCCCCCTATGTTACTGTCCAAAAAGCAGTCACACAAGATCAGGGTTGCCAAGTCCGCATTTTTCCCGCGGAATTTGGCTACTTTAACATTGTTGCCACTTGTTGTTTTTCATGTCTGCGTGTTGAAGCAACCCCAATAACATGATATTTAGCCACTGGAATGCACAATTTACCAGGGGAACCCAGCCAGAAAACATGTATTTCAACCCCCCCGGAACGTGATTTTACCTGGGGGCTCCACCACCTTAATGCAACTGGGTGGGTTATATTGTGAAAACCTGGCAACCCTTCACAAGATGTTTTCACGCAGTGAAAAAATAGATCGCAAATCATAGAGAAAACTTTCAAAGTCTCAGCTTACACATTTTGTTATTTGTTAAGAAATTCAACGGCGTGTTAACGATCATCTCTTACTCTTTACGAGTTATAAAACATGAAATAAACATCAATGAACATCAGAAGGTATCTTGTTTCAACTAAAGAAAGACTCAAATCACACTGGGTGGGTTTTGTTGTGAAAACCTGGCAACCCTGGGTGGATTTTAACTTGAAAAACAAAGTTCAAATCCACCCAGGGTTGCCAGGTTTTCACAACAAAACCCGAACAAGTGCAACTCAAAACTAGCCCAATACTAGCTCAATCGCGTTTCGAGGGGATCCCCGTTGAAAAAATACAGGTTTTATGCAGGGTTCTCCTGGTAAAGTTTGCATTTCAGGGGATAAATATCACGTTATTGGGGTCGCTTTAATCCGCGGACATAAAAAAACACCTGCGATAACGGTGTTAAAGTAGCCCAATTCTGCAGAGGAAAACACAGACTTGGCAACACTGAATCGACGTTAATTTATTTTCACGTCTGGTTTGTTTGTGGGACAAAAAGCAGATTCGGTGTTTTGATTGGTCAGATCGCCTGTCAGTCAAACTCCTTGCAACGCGGTTACAATTCATCCTAGAAATATTTGTTTCCCAGTAAAGATACAGTTAAAAACGCAAAAAGACTTAAGAATTCTTGTTTTCTGAAAAATATATAAAAATCAAGCGAATTCAGCTTAAAACAAGAACAAAAACATTCATCAGTGGAGTAAGAAAAATAATTATGTTTCCCTTTTGAATTAATTTTCTTACCCCACTGACAGATTTTATTCATTTCTTTTCATTATTATTATTTTTAAGCATAAAGTCACGTATTTTGATTATTTTTTTTCCATACTAAACCAAGACTTAATTTCTGAAGTCAGAAAGCTTCTCAGGAAAATGTGTATTTATTTATTTATTTATTTTCTTTTTGAAAGATCTGTGTGAAAAGACCCAAACCATTGATACTGCGACAAAAATTGTAGCTGATACTAGACATTCCATAAACCCAGACTTGTTTTGGTTTGTTTATATTTAGCAGCAAATATTTCTATCATCTTGCTTATGCCAGTTTTGCCTGTTTATAGGGTGTATACTCTAACTGTGTGTACTACACACAATTTTAGTGGCCTACTACAACGATTAGTGCGTCTGTGTACTAACAAGCAGTTTCTGTTTAAATCATAGCTGCTTCACCTACATTGTATGTGCTTATTTAATCAGGTTATTTACAGCAATGACCATTTCAGCAGGTTTGGAACTCTTGTGTGTTTATTAGTCACCTCAGAAGCTAATCAGACTGTAAAATCCTCTGTGCTTTCTTTATGCTGATATCTTATGCAGTGCACCTCTTAATAAGCATGGTGTGTAATTGTGTGTTCAGGGGAACTGAGGTGAGAAAACCATTGAGTTGGTTTATTTGTCAATGAACACACTGGTCATGCAAAAGTCTCACGAGACATTAGACTCTATGACAAAGCAATGCATTCCAGCATAACATCAATGTAAGAGCAGTGCGGTGGTTTAGCTGAACAGGTTTTATAAGCTAAATGTGTAATGACTCATGTTTTGCTACCAGGTAAGGTTGAATAACGCATTCTGTCTACGTCACAACTTCTATATATCATATCCTCATTGAGAGGCTGCCTTATAAACTTGACTGTGTCAGTGCACAGGGTTTCAGTCTTCATATGAAGTGGAGCCAAATACACACCTCAGAGTAAGTCATCTTTGGTACATTTAATATGTACAATAATGATAAATGAAAGTTTGTTTGTTGCTTGTTATCCATTGCAAACAATGAAAATTTAATAATTATTGAATTTATTAATAATAATAATAATAATAATAAATTATCTAATGATATCATTATATAGCACACAGTAAAATATTTTTAATTTAATACTTACATGGCCTCATTACATTAATACATTAGTCTGTTTCTTTGTTTTTCTATTGTTTTCTCTAATATCCTACACTGCCGCAAGTTGTCATATGACTTGTCTCTTTACTTTCATTTTGAGAAACGCATAATAATCAGATGCAATTTCTTCTAAATGAATTGTCATACAACTAGCTGTTATTTATTATACGAAAACAATAAAACACTGAAATGCATTACATTAACGTGACATTTTGTCTTGTTTTATCTCTCCAGGTTTGTTGTTTACTGTAAATCTGTATCAGTATGTCGTACGTATCAGACAGCTCTAGTCTCAACAAGGCCCTGCGCCAGCAATACCTCAGTCTGCCCCAGGGAAACTTCTGTCAGGTCACTTACATCTGGATCGATGGCTCTGGAGAGGGTCTGCGTAACAAGACTCGAACCATGGATTCAGAGCCGAAGAGCGTAGCTGGTATCAATGCGTTAACTGGTTTCATTTTCTTTATCTTGAATGTTTCATTTTTTTCTTATTTTTTGTTGTTCTACTTCTCTGACAGACCTACCAGAATGGAATTTTGACGGTTCCAGTACGGGTCAGGCTGAAGGACACAACAGTGACATGCTGCTGACTCCCGTCTGCATGTTCAGGGACCCCTTCCTCTTGGATCCGAACAAACTGGTGCTATGTGAAGTGCTCAAGCACACCCGAGAACCTGCAGGTAGAATTTATACGCTGTAAAAATTATCCCGGATTAGTTAAATAAAGCTGGAAATTTTGTTAAAAATAAAAAACTCAATATGTTGTACATTTTTTAGAAGTCAAAGCAACAAGTATAGCTCTTGAGGGGCTCAAGAGCTATACTTGTTGCTTTGACTTCTAAAAAATTTGCCGCCTTCCCTGCATACACTTGTGGTATCAGTAATTAATAAGGTTACACTGTTTAACTATTTTCTGAAGCTGATGTAACTCCAGTAGTAGTTACAATTATGTCAGATTTATTTACCATTTGACAATTAACATTTTAATTTTTAGTTTAAAAAATAATTAAAGGAGAAGTCCACTTCCATTTCACCCCTTGTCATCCAAGATGTTCATGTCTTTCTTCCTTCAGTCGTGAAAAGAAATTATGTTTTTTGATGAAAACATTTCAGGATTTTTTTTCCATATAATGGACTGATATGGTGCCCTGATTTTGAACTTCCAAAATGCAGTTTAAATGTGGCTTCAAACGATCCCAAATGCCGTTGTTAATGATCGCAGCCGAGGAAGAGGGGTCTTGTCTAGTGAAACGATCGCTTATTTTCATAAAAATAATACAATTTATATACTTTTTAATGTCAATGCTCTGCCTGGACTGTTTGTTTTCCGGTTCATGGCAGTTAGGGTATGTCGAAAAATTCCCATCTCATGTTCTCCCTCAACTTCAAAATCGTCATATATTGCTGTTTTACCTTTTTTGTTAAGGGTGTTTGATCTTCTTGCAATGACTGGGTTGGTACTTCTGCAGTGATGTAGGATGATCTTGAAATAATTTTTGAAGTTGAGGAAGAAAAAAACGATTTTTTTTTCGACATACCCTAACTGTCTTGAGCCAGAATACACAGAGTTCAGGGAGAGCAAGACAAGATGAGTGTTTGAGATTAAGAAGTATTTAAATAGTATTTTTTTTTTTTTTAAGAAAATAACCGATCGTTTCGCTAGATAAGACCCTTCTTCCTCGGTTGGGATCGTTTGAAGCCGCATTTAAACTGCATTTTGGAAGTTCAAAATCTGGGCACCATAGCAGTCCATTATATGGAGAAAAATCCTGAAATGTTTTCCTCAAAAAACATAATTTCTTTACGGCTAAATAAAGAAAGATATGAACATCTTGGATGACAAGGGGGTGAGTACATTATCTGTAAATTTTTGATCTGGTAGTGGACTTCTCCTTTAAGTAAATGAATATAAATTAATAAAACATTCAAACTTCTACAAATAGCAAATATTGACCAATTAAAATGCTTGTAGTAATAATACAATTAATACATACATTAAACTTGTGTAGAACTGATGAACCAAACTGTTTCTTTTAGAAACGAACCACCGTAACCGGTGTAACAAGGTCATGGAGAAGGTCAAAGACCTTCACCCCTGGTTTGGCATGGAGCAGGAATATACTCTCCTAGGAGTGGATGGACACCCTTATGGCTGGCCCAGACTTGGATTCCCCAGACCACAAGGTAAAATCTTGTATCGAGCTGCTGTAAAGGATTTTTTGAATGACTGTAAAATGTTCCACCTGCTTGAAAGATATCACTAAAATCTGTTATGACAAACCACACCAGTTCTTTATAATACCAAAAAAAGAATCTGTAAGCACGCCATGTTCATTCAGAAAATGCTTTCAGTTTGTGAATAATTGTGCATGTTTTGGTTGACTGGCTTGGCTTTTGATTTTGGTGAGGTGTGATGTTAAAAAGCACTGAAATATGTGACTTTTGGACAACAAGTCCAGTAATAAGCAGCATGGGTATGTTTGTAGCAATAGCTAAAAATACATTGTAGGGGTCAAAATTAAAATCTTTAGGATATTAAGCAAAGATTATGTTTCATGAAGAAATTTTGTAAATGTCCCACCATAAATATGTCAAAACTTAAGTTTTGATTAGTAATAAGCATTGCTAAGAACTTCATTGGACAACTTTAAAGGTGATTTTCTTAATGTTTCTCAATATTTTTGATTTTTGCACCCTCAGATTCCAGATATTCAAATAGTTGTTTCTCAGCCAAATATTGTTCAAACCATACATCAATGAAAAGCTTATTTATTCAGCTTTTTTCAGATGATGTATAAATCTCAATTTAAAAAAAAATGGACTCTTATGACTGGTTTTGTGGTCCAGGGTCACATATAAGAAAACAATCACATACTTAAATCAGTTGTGCATTAATAGAGATTTCCTGCATACTGCTCTATGGAAGAATTTATTTCACTAAAGTTTAAAATGATTGTTTATACACACAAAAACAGAACCCAAACCCATTCTGTGGAACAACAAAATAGACGTTTTGTCGAATGTTTCAGCTGCTCTCTTGCACACAGTGAAAGTGGATGGGGACCAAATATCTTCAAGTTCCACAGGGTAAAACAGTCACCATAAAATACACCATATCATTATTATATTAGCAAAATATTCCAGTCCTCAAGGGGTCATCGGATACCCAATTTCCACAAGCTGATATGATTCTTTAGGGTCTTAATGAGAAGTCTATAACATACTTTGGTTAAAATTTCTCAGTGGTAGTGTAAAAACATCCTTTTCACCTTGTCAAAATCAGCCCTGTTTAGAGTGAGCCATTCTATTGCATGTTCCTTTAAATGCTAACGAGCTCTGCTCACTCTGCCCCTCTCTTCTGTGAGGCGATGAGCAGGTCTGTTTACGTTAGCCGCATTTAGCCGCTAAACTTGCTAACTAACACATTATTAAGAAATGTGATTTGCAAAGATGCATAAAAACCCTTATATCCACTTCTGCTGTAGGTGAAGCTGCATCACGAATGATTCACGCGAACATAGACACGTTTATGTAGGTCGCCGGGCGCATTTCCTTCTAAAACGACAGTAATGTTAATCTTCTGCGTCTTCAGCGGCTCAGATGTCGGGAGTAAATGATGACTGTTATGATCATTATTACATCCAACAACAGAACACCTCAGTCACTCAATCAGAGACATTCTTGTCTTCCTCTGACTGTTACAGCTCAGTCAGGGCGGGTCTAAGGTAAGACGGCCGTGTCAATCAACTGTCGTGGGAGCGGCCTTTGTCGGTGTGATGTCACACCAACAAGAAGCTGAGAATGGCTTGATTTGAAAACGGGGATATTTCTTATAAAGATTACAAAAATACCTCTGAGTGGATTTTTATCATAATAAGGTGGTTGTGTACACACACTGCCAACACACATTTATGTTCAAACAGCATTTTATATGGGGAACGCACAGAAATTAAAATAGTCATTAATTGAAAATCTTGCTTAACTCTCATGGTCACCATTCACTTACACTATATGGGAAAAAGCAGCTTTTTGTGTTCTATAGGTTTCAAAAGACATGAGTGTGAGTTTTTATGTGTCTGGTTGTATGATAAAATGGCTTCTGTGACATTTTTATATTTAAAAAAAATGGCAATATTTGTTTTGAATTTTGTGGCTTTTTTCTGTCAGGTCCATATTACTGCAGTGTTGGTGCTGACAGAACTTTTGGCAGAGACATTGTTGAGTGTCATTATAAAGCCTGTCTGTATGCTGGCATCACAATCAGTGGCACTAATGCAGAAGTCATGCCTTCTCAGGTAACTACCGTTACATTATAGTTATTAGGCATAATGTTCTGAATGGCCTGAATGGTCTAGATATTTTGCTCTCTCTGCAGTGGGAGTTCCAGGTGGGTCCATGTGAAGGAATTGAGATGGGAGATCATCTATGGATGGCACGTTTCCTGCTACACAGGGTGTGTGAAGACTTTGGAGTGGTGGCCACCCTGGATCCAAAACCCATGACAGGAAATTGGAACGGAGCCGGCTGCCACATCAATGTTAGCACAGTGCAGATGAGAGAAAAAGGAGGAATTGAGTATGTACTGAGTTATACACACACTCAAAAGTCACAGGAAGACTAAATCGTTTAAAAAACGTTATATTAGCATCCACACCAACGCATGATAATGTTATGTCATTTGTCGCTTTTATCCATCAGATGGAAATCATTCTTATAATGATTCCAGTGATATTGTTCCTCTGTCTCATTATCATTTATTTTCATAGAATTATTAAAACGTTATCCACTTTATTCTTCACCACAGAAGTAAGCCTATGGGCGAGACTTTGTAAGCCGCTATAGGGAAATAACAAGAAGAACAACAACGTGCAGTAAACGGTAGAACTGTTTGCACTACAAACCAGTGTGTTCATATTTAAGATAATAAATTATTATGGTAAGACACAGCAATTCGCAGCTGTTTTGTACAGAGAGCCACACCCATTAAATTTACAAATGGTTGCACCCACTCTTACAGGAAAAATAAGCTGCGTAGTTATTATAATTATTATACTTATCTTGGGTTGAACTGTGTTTAGTCATGTTATCTGACCTCCATCATTCTTTTCTCTGCATCAGGCACATTGATAAAGCCATTGAAAAACTGAGCAAGCGCCATGCAGAGCATATTCGAGTGTACGACCCACACGGTGGAGAAGATAACAAACGGCGCCTGACGGGTCGTCACGAAACCTCTAGCATCCATGATTTCTCAGCAGGCGTCGCTAACCGCGGGGCCAGCATCCGTATCCCTCGTCAGGTGGGTCAGGATAAATGCGGGTACTTTGAGGACCGCCGTCCAGCCGCCAACTGCGACCCATATGCCGTGACCTGTGAAATGGCTATCACATGCATGCTGGAAGAGTAGGACGATACCCATGAAGTGGAGTGACACACTCTTGGAAACTAATAATTGCTTACAATGTTAAATAGAGTGTACCTTAACCTGTTATAATTGTTATTTTTGTCTGTAAAAAGAATACTTTATGTATATATATATATATATATATATATATATTAAAAACTTCTTCTGAAAAGAATGTTTTATGACGCAAGATTTGATATGTTGTATTGAATGATGGTACGCCTACCTGTTTCTATACATAATAGATAACATTAGAACCTGACTGGGGTTAACTGCTGTTTCTCTACCTGTCTTTCTACCCGTCACACAAACTGAAATCAAAAGACTGCATTCCTAGTTAATTGCCATAGCAATGTGGATGGTTTAGGTGAACAGGTTTTTATAATAGACAAATTTCCATGGGTGTGAATACCAGTTCACATTTCATGCAAATGAAGCCACAAAAAGCACATGTAATTGACCTTATTTACCCCCACCCTTTCTTGGTTGCTGTCTTTTATCTTCTGGTGGTATTTCCAAAGTGATCTGATGGATTTATGAATGAACCGCTCATTTTAATTATTTGCTTTAAACATTACAATGCTCACGATAACTTTTGTTAACTCTACAATACATAAATCCACTTTACCAACTAAAGTACTTTTAGACAGCTATGCCATAGAAATATACAGAGCTACCGCACAAAGGGAAGTTCAAAGACAATATTCTAAAGATGATGACACGCTTGTTTCTCTGGAGAATAATGTTAATACATGACAGTAGCAGGTTTGTATTCATATGGAATGAATCTAAAAACACACTTATTAGTAAGTGTCTTTATAATAAAATGTGGCAAAAGTTGAGTCTGTAATGTTTTTTATCCTCATAATTTATTTGTAAAATAAAAAGCTTTTATTTAAAAAAAAAAAAAAAAAAGACAATAAAAGCAGTATTGTGAAAGTATTGTTATAGTTTAATAGTGTAAAAAATGCTTTCATTTTCTTTTTAAGCATGGATAATCATAGTACACCCATCATTCAAACTGAGAATGCCTGCACATACAGTATTTACAACAGTGGAATCTATTAGTATCAGATTGTGTTTTGCAGTATGACTATTCTGTATGTACATATTTACACACACACACATATAGAAAGAGAGAGATATACACTGAGGAGCTTTATGATCAGTCACAGATTTCCTTTCTGGCCCTTTACTTTAATATTTTTATTTGTATTCCAAAGATGAACAAAGGTCTTACGGGTTTAGAATGACATGAGGGTGAGTAAATAATGACAGAATTTTCATTTTTGAGTGAACTATCCCTTTAAAGTCTGAGTAGATTAGAGGGTAAGCAGTTGAATGCAGGAGAAATTGGCAGGAATAAAGATCTAAGTGACTAAGTTGTTGTGGCAAGGTATCTCTGAAATGGCAAAGCTTGTGGGTTGCTTCCAGTCAGCAATGTTTAGAATTTACCTAAAGCAGTCCGAGGAGGGACAAACCACAACTCGACGAAGGGGTGTTGGGCACCCATGGATCATCAACGCATGAGGGAAAAGAACGTAAGCAAGCAGACTCAACTCTCCACAAAGAAAAGAGAGGGGCGTGGCGAGCAGAGCTCATTAACATTTAAAGCAGCCTCGATCAAAATGAGATGATTTTTTCAGAGCGGATTTTGGCAAGGTAAAAAGGGTGTTGTTTTACACAACCATTGAGAATTTTTAACCAAAGTATATTATAGACTCTTCATTAAGACCCTAAAGAATCACATCAACTTGTGGAAAATGGGCATCCGATGACCCCTTTAAAAGTGGCTTCACATCGGCGCATCTCGTCTCCACTACAATGAGCTGCTGCACGCTGTGATACGAGACTTTTGCTCGCATTTCAGGACAGCTGACAGAATTGTCACTTGTCTAATCAAGTCATTGTTGCATTGTCACAAAAATGTAACTTTTTAAGTCTTTTTAAGCCATTCAATACTCGCATTCGATATGTGGTTTTCTGTGCGCTCACAGTCAAGTCCAAAGTCCAAAATTAAGTATTTTTCGCAGTTTGTTGCGCTTAAGCATTACTACCTTTTTTTGCCACAAGATGTCACATCATCCTAGTCTCAGCCTCATATGTCACACCCATGGAACATTGGCTAAACATTGGCTTCGAAGTCATAATCAGATTGGTTCGATGTTACAGAATTTCCAGGAGATGTGTGCGTCGCGTTCTTTAACGTTCCGCCTGGAAACAAAAATGCCCTGGCGCCTCACAAAAGAAGAAAGTCGTGTCTACTGCTGTGATGACAAGCACCTGTTAGGATCAGCTAAACACTAGATTTTCAAAAGTATGTGAAAATTGTAAAGTTCACAGCATAGAATCTTTAAAGGGGTCATCGGTGCCCATTTTCCACAAGTTGATATGATTCGTTAGGGTCTTAATTTAAACTCTCTAATATACTTCGATTAAAAATTCTCAATGGTTTTGTAAAACAACACCCTTTTTACCTTGCCAAAATGAGCTCTGCAAAAATCATCTCATTCTAAGGGGTTGTTCCTTTAAATGCAAATGAGCTCTGCTCACCCCGCCCCTCTCTTCTCTGTGTGGAAAGACGGTGTTGTTTACATTAGCCGCATTTAGCCGCTAAACTTCCTAACTACCACGTTATAAGGAAAGGCGATCGCAAAGATTAATAAAAAACGCTTATACTCACTTCTGCTGTAAGTGAAGCTGGATCATGAATGATTCGCGCGAACATAGACGGATATATGTAGATCGGGAAGGGCATTCCATTCACAAACAAACGTAATCCACTGCATCTTCAGCGCCTCAGATGTCGGGAGTAAATGACGACCACTATGTTCATTATTACATCCAGCAACACAACACC